>BJCM01061736.1:0-22364 GCA_018326385.1 Flaveria bidentis
TAAAACCCCATCCACATGTTCCTCATAAAACTACAAAAAAACTTTTGTTACTATCATGTCCCACCCTTGTATTCATTTCCCTCTTTGCTTCAACACTAATTTATCATCACTGTTACAAATTTCCAATAATTTTTATGGATCTCAAAGTTATATATAGTTGCTGATTCAAATATGTAAACTCATTCTTTTGCAGTTTATTAGCACAAATTAAAGTAAAAAACCAAGAAAGATGGGAAAAAAAACAAATAAAGAAAGCAAACAGGTTAATGGGATAGTTTCTAGTGGGAAAAAACCTGTGAATAAGGCTTCAAGAACCCATGACAGCACAATTGTAAACAAAGACACCAGCATGCTCCTTGACCCCAAGAACCTTCCAATCCAAAACTCCATCTTTAACCCCATGTTTCGGGTTCCATGAGTTGAGAACAATGGCTTCACCCTCTGGTCCCCTTTGTCCACCCACAACCAGAAGTTCGTCGCCACAGGCTCTAAATGCTAAACCCCACCCGTTTGATGAATCAGCCCTGACTGGAAGTCTTCCCAAAACATCCCATAAATTCTTTTGTTTATTGTACTTTTTAACCATGTTGGTTAAATATTCAACTGCGTATAATTGATTAGCAACGACTGCTACAAGAGGTGGTGCCATGACGGCCCTGTTTACATTCGGGTACATCCCATCAATTTTCCTCCATTTCTTTGTCTTAAGATTGAATTCTTCTCCACAAGTTAATGAATCATTTGGATTTGACATTCCTCCTATCACATAGAACTTTTCATCCATGAAAAAACCAGAACATAATCTACGTGGGGTATGCATATTGGGTAACATTTCCCATTTACCAGTCGTTGAATCGTATAATTCTGCTGACTTTAGAACGTTACCATTTTGGTCACTACCTCCTGCTACAATAGCAACTGACCCAAAACTCCCTGATGCAAATAAACAACGAGGATGACTCATTCCCTCGCATTTAACCCAATTCCGGTTAATCAAACTGTACTTCCATATAGCAAATTCATACAGTTCACGCCCAAAAACCAATAATTCAGTACCAACAGCTAAAGATTCTTTATCTGCGTGATTAAAACATTCATCACAAGGGATTTTAGGCAACCGCATCCACTTTTGGCTCACTGGATCAAACGCCTCCCATCCCCTAGGATCACAAAGCATATACACCCAATGCTCAATGATCCCCAATTGTTTCCTTAATTCATACAGATACCCACTGTTTATAAGCAAATTAAACCTAGAATTCAAGCTGGATAGTGCGGCATAATCGAGTCTACACACCCACGCAAGACAAATTAAAGCTACATCATCATATAATCCCGGAATAAGAGAATCATTCGACGTGTAATGTAGCCTACCATCATAATCTCCTCTCTTGCTGTTCATCTCTTCCACCTCACTTCCTTTTTCTACTTCTTACTCTTTGCATAAATTTTCAAACAAAAAGCTGTTTAATATTACAACAACTACTTTGCAACTTCTGTCAGAATCTTAACCATTGTTATAGCAATCCTTCTGTTGTACCCTAATACAGTTCATCAATCAAGTGATCTATACCTATATATATATCCCCAAATCCAAACCTGCAGTTTGAAAAGCTTCTATATGTCATCACTAATCATCTCAACAAATTAAAATCAAATATGATGTTTCCAACAATTCTTCATCCTATCCATCAATCTCTCATCACACATGAATAATCGAGGCACCACACATCAATCATGATGTGCCTCTTCAATCAATCAAAAGTTCAAAACCACCAAATGCTCAAAATGATTCACTCAATTTCTTCCTGAATACTGAATCATATTGAGGAATAGAAGCAAAATTTGATTAAACTATGAGAAACATTTGATTCTCACCGTACAACCATGGAGGATCCAGGCGATTACAGAGTCACCGGAGGTGGTTGAAAATCCGATCTCCGGCGTTACGTAGGCGGGGGTATCGCCGGAGGTAACTGTTCATACGACGACGTTTCGCCGGAAAATGAACGGAATCCTGCAAGTGTGTGTGATTCTGTGTGTGACAGAGAGATTAGAGAAGGATAAAATGGTACGTTTTGTAACGAATAATAATAAACTGAAACTAAATGGACTGAAAGTGAAAAGATGTTTTGTCGTTAACTAAACTTACGTTTATGCCCGTCAGGTTTTGTTTATTTCAATTTAGTACCTTTACTTTTATAGTTTCTGGTTAGTGTCGTGTGCATTTTACAGTAGATTTTTAAATCTCATTCTTTTTTATTTTCTTTGTATAAAATAAAGAAAAGTTATTTAATTAAACCTCTTTCATACTAAAGAAGATGTATTTATGATCGAGTCTAAAATGACGTTTTTGTTGCTTTATAAAAGAACATGTGGCTAAAACATATTACAAATGTCGTCACTATTCAAATATTATACCATTCACATTTTATTTTCTAAAAGTTTATGGTTTAAATTCTTATATTATATGAAATAATTTTAAGTGGTTGTGAGTAAATAACATATCTTTCATCGATAAATTTAAGTTCAGCTTTCAACCCTTATGAACTTTAAATTTTTTTGAAAGTGATTGTAAGTGAGAAAAAGATAAATTGTAATAATAAATATAAAAAATATTATTTAACTGAAAAAAGAAAAAAATTGATTTATAATGTAATTATAAATACAAGTATAAGGAATGGAATGTGAATGCCCATATAACAAATTATTCAAACATTATTAAAACTATCCACAACGTAATGTCCTTAGTCCCGTCCTTAACCCCTTCCCTGTCGCCTTTCGGAAAGGCTGCGTTGTGCATGCCCATCCGTCCTTCACCCGCCCTTTGTCAAGGGCACTCCATGGATGCATTTTGTGGGACCCACACACATAAATGTGAGTTGTTTTGTGTTCTTAATGGTTGTTTGTGATAATGATGGTGTTGGGGTAAAAGTTGATTGTGGGAAGAATGGATGAATGTTAGTGGAAAACTTATTTGCAATGCTGACTGAGATTGTTTGTGTGAAGAACGAATTTTAGCGTTGGGGACAGTATAATGCATTATACAAGTCTAATTATTAGACAAAGTTTATTATACAAAGGACAAAAGTTTATTGTACGAGTTGTATGATACGACCAAAATGATTATTAATGTCATATAAATTCAAATTAATCCTATCCATATGATATGACAAACAAATAATATACACTATAGTATTTTAATACAAATTGAACATGACACCTAAAAACACACTTTTTTGGGTTTTGTTAATTTTATGATTACGTATCGAATAGTCGTTCAAGAAATAGAAATATATGTGGAATAGAAGCCAAGTTGACAATATTTTGATTTTAAGAGACTATTAAATAGGTCTAAACATTCATTATTAGACACGTGTTTGAGGCGTTCTATCCTCCAATTTTAATATCATTTTCTATGATCATATTTTTTAATATGTTTATTAGACTCGTGTATTGCCTTTTCTTTTAGTAAATGAAGCTAGTGAAAGTTTATATGAACAGAAATTATTATTGCCACATGGGTAATTAGAAACACAACTTTTTCGATTCAATATATGAGACGATATAATAACCATGAACATATGAATATTATATCTAAAAATATTAATTTCAATTTTTTTGGTTTTGGCGGTTGAATTTGGTTTGATTAGACACAATTCTCATCCAATCCAGTTCGGTTAACAAAAGCGAAAAAATTCAAGTAACCAAATAAAGCATCGATCGAACCATTAAATACAATAAGAGCATTCACAATGGGTTTCTTATTTTCGATTTGAATGTGTTCTCTATATTATGGAGATGATTGTTAGTGGTTGTGAGTGAATGATAGAGAATAATTATGGGGGGTTTTAGTATGATTTCCTGTATTTGGGTAAATATGATGAATCACTATACAACTTTAATAAATTTTTTAATATTTTAAAAATGGTTGTGAGTAAAAGAGAGATAAAATATAATGATAAAAATATTAAAAAATATTATTTAATTAAAAAAGATAGTAAAAAAAATATTGCTTTTAATGTAAATACGAAGATGAGGTTGGGGATCCAACTATGAACGTCCCGAGTACTTCTATCTTTTTAACCATTTTATCAATAATATATTATTAAAGCTTTGGGCCTGAATGTTTTGGGTTTAAGACTTGATAAAATGATAATACATCATGTAATAGGCCCAATCTAATGGGCCTTATTAATAACTGCCAATCTGTATTCTGTCATAGTGCTAACAACTGTTGAGTGTCGATTCAGTAGCTACTCAGAAAACCAAATATGATGACGACGGAATCATCTCCGGCGACGGCGAAACCCACCGGCAAACGGAAAATCAAGAACGACGACGTACCGGAGAAACTTCCGACCACCCACAACCACGAAAATAATGAACCGAAATCAAAATCAAAATCAAAATCAAAATCGAAATCAAAGTCAAAATCTTTGAAACAAGAACAACAACAAGTGGAAGCTTCTGGAAAAGATGAGGTTGTAGATCTTCATGTACAGGTACTAACTGCGAATGGCAATGGCGATTCGAAGAAGAAAAAGGAGAAATTGAAGAAATTGAAGAAAGAGGCGAAAGAGGGTGAAGATCAGAAGAAGAAGAAGATGATGATGAATGGGGATGATGAGGAGAAAAACGATGGTTTGTTGTATCAGATTCCGATGAGTCGAGTGAGTCGGATAATAAAGAGTGAAGATCCCAACATTCGTATCACTCAAGAAGCAGTTTACATCATTAATAAAGCTTCGGTATGACTAATTTCTCTTGTCTTTTTCATTTCTGCTGAATTAGGGTTCTATATTCTGTTTAATATCATCATTCATGAGAGTTATAGTTAGCTTGTATGCTTAAACAGAATAATCAAGACATGTGGGAATTGGGTGGATGTTGTGTTAGGTTATCCCTCATTGGGTTATTAGATAATTCATTTGATACTGGTGCTAAACTAAAATTCTAAACTTTGTTGTTTGGATGATTGATGCATCATTGCGTTATATCTAATTATGAAACATATTGTATCTGAAGTCACCATTTCTTTTCTAGTATAAATGTTCTTGAATATAAAGGCATCTTAAGCAGTTATATCTGACTGATTTAAGAAAAGACCATGAGAAGAATGAAAAGCTCCCTTAAGTTATGTAGAATTGGTGACTTATAAGTTATAACTTATAACCATTCGCAGTACTAGAAGGTTGGAGAAATAACTGGATTTGCTAAAAACTTCAACTTATGAAAACTATCTTCCCTATTTGAGAACATGTTCTCTTAACTTGCAGTTCTTGTGTAACTGAGTAGGGGACATAAATAAATTAATGAAGGTTTCATCTTAACAAATTTGAACAATTGAACATAAAATCTTTATTGGACATTGATGTATATAACCTTTTATAAAATCATGGTAACTAAAACTGATTTCAACCATTTTTGAATAGTTTGAGATGCTTGGCAACTTGATTTGTAACATTAGCTGAAATCTGAATCTGTTTAATGTCACAATGATAGCAAAAGATTATTTATAAGGTATAAACAAACAAAAAATTATATAAATAGTGTATATGGACTATATGTATCCTGATGATAAAGTTGTTTTTATAAAGCTTGAATTTTCAATTCATCATTCATTTCTACTACTATATAAAATTTTGTGAATTCCATGTGAGTGCAGGAAAAATTTCTGCAGTTGTTTACTACCGAAGCATATGCTAGTGCTTTTCTGGATCGCAAGAAATATATTGATTACAAACACCTTTGTAAGTGCTCTGCCTTTGGCAGAACTATTGTGGTACTTGGATTGTTTTCTTTTATACAGTTACATTAGTTATATCCAAATTTTTGTAAATATTAAATTTAAGCTTACCTTATTCATCATTTCATGTGGGCGTCATAGTTAGGAATTGTTGTTGAGGTTTTAGATAATCTAGCAAACTCAACCCAGTTTATAGCAAATTAGCAAGGCTTGTTTGAAAAAAGTTAGATTTGGGCTATGAATTATCTCTAGGAGGTCAAACGAGTAAATTAAGTTACAATAGAATAGATTAGAATGAAAGTTGTCAAAAACTTGCCCAGTGTGTATTTTCAATGCAACAAAACCTCCTAAATCATTTCATTTTTATAGGTTAGATTAATTTTGGAGGTGATTATGACACGCTAAGTACTTAAATTTGGATTCTGATTTCTGATTAATCTCTAACTTGTCAAACAGGTAAATTAACAATACAATAGATTAGTATGAAAGAGGTCAACAATTCACCCAATGTATATCTTCAAATTGTAAAACCTCCTAAATCAATTTATTTTGAGATGTTAGATTATTTTTAGACTCCCAACCATATACTTACCCATTTTGACCCACCCACCTGCCCGTTTTACCACCTCTAGTGTTGGGACCTTAGATTGTTTAAAACTAATGTAATTCGAGTTTAATAGCTGCTGTGCGTTTAAAATATTGATTCAGCCCTTTGAAAAAAATACATTTTTAGTTATATTTTTAGGGTGTGTATTTTATATATATAATTTTAGTTAAAACATGTTAAAGTCTAATAAAATTTTGTAATTTGTATCATTGAACCAGCGTCGATCGTTAGTAAGCGGAAAAGATTCGACTTTCTTTCAGGTATCTTATAAACCAGACCACACATCTTTTTTAGCTTTTCGGTTTGGTAATTTATTTTTGTGGCCCTGCATGTAGATTTTGTTCCAGAGAAAGTTAAAGCAGAGGACGCATTAGCAGAATCACAAACAGTGGAGAACTAAAGCGGGCGTCTGGATCAATAGATGTCACATGGCTTGTGTTTTGTAATGTTAGATTACATTCTTGTTTTTGTAAAATTAATGTGCAATTTTGATGTTATCTGTAATGAAAGAATGTTGTATGAAACTTTGCTTGATTTTGTCAAGAATGGAATCTCTTAGGATGGGTGGTGTTCTTGCTGGTACCACCTTAAACATATCAGATTTCTATCGCGATGTTTTTTATGAAAAGCTTTCGTTTTAGACCCATACGCTCCAATAATTTTTTTTAGAGATTAGCTTTTTTAACCATGAGTGGCAATGAGAGTATGATCGTTGATTGATTAAGTATTGTTCAACTTGAAGATGGTTATTTAGTAGAGACATTGATGAAGAGAGCTAGGGGCTGTGACGTATTCATGTTGATTCTTCTCTTTAATCTGTTATTAAGTCGAGACTAGCATGATGAACTTTGGACATTAATACTGTTTTCTATAAGCTTTTACCACATCCTCCATCCTCCACAAACTTTCAACCAATACAGGCTCATAAATTTATTATTAGTAACTAATATAATGTGTATTCATATATCTTGAGTGATTGCTGCTTTACCATCAATGAAAACTATAAATACCAAAAACTATTTGAAACAAAATCTCACCACACTATTACATTTCTTTAATTATTAAAAAGAAAAAGAAAAACAAGAAAACAAAACTGCTACATATAGTTGGATCATGGATGGTCTTCAAACTTCAAAGGCCCATAAGCCCAAACCAATTATTCTTACAATAAGTAATAACGTCAAAATCAGCCCAAAACAGAGAAGAAATTACTGGTTACTAAACCAATACTATAACAATTAACAAGTGGAAAACTCCATCATCAAACTGTTTATCTGAAACCGGAGCTGCCAGGTTTCAAAGAAGCACAAGTGTCGGAACTGCTGACCTGGCCATCGGAACTTCCGGGCCTCATCCAAACCTTTACGTGTCCATCCCGGCTAGCCGTGATGATGGACTCACGAGAGAATATCAGACCAGACAAAGGTTCAGTATGGACACGGTGAGCCACCAATGGTGAGAGCTTAGGGACGTCTTTTGTGCTGGGAGCTGGTTGGAGGGTACCTACAGGAACCACACTGTCCCAATGGGATGACGGGGTCCTACTATATGTTGGGGACCCGCCAGGCGGACGACGAAGTGGCACTACAAGTTCATCCATTGCAAGATCCCAAAGTAATAGTTGTGTATCCTGCAGAATTTACATTTGTGACCGAAGGAAATATTACACTTGAATTAAAGGTTGCCTGTGAATATATGTAGGATAGAGGTGGCAAGATTGGAGGGTTGAGAGCGCTGAGTAATGGGTCAAAACATAGTATAATTTGCACGGGTCAAAACGAACAGGGTTGAATTGACCTGTAAATCCCTTCTTGTCTTTTTCTACGGATAATTATGATACGAAAAACTGAAAACTCTATGATACTTGAAATTTTTGAATGAAACAACTTAGGAGGTTGCATGCATTATAAGCGTACCTGACCAACAGAACCAAATCTATACACTGCATTTTCAGATTCGTCTTCTGAAGTTTGTGGCGACCAATATGGATCAAAAGCAACTCCGCTAACCTGCAGGTCATCTAGTCCAAAACAGTAAGAGAAATCCTTCATTTTTTTATTCTTTTTTATCTATATTTTGACCAAAACAAAATGAGCCTTTGCAATGTAGAAACTAGAAGGAGAAGACTCAAAAAATGAAAAAAAAAAACTTTTTTGGTATGGGTTGGGTTGGCCCAATCACTTTATGGCAATAAATCACCTTTGTTTAATAAATTGGCGTATAATATATTAGTATAAACAAAAAATAGACTCACTTTTTAAATAATGATTTAGGAGGTTTCATGCATTAAAAATGTACATTTGAGACACTACACACTTGACCCATTCCCTTGTATTTGTAAAAGCTTTGGGCTTGGGCTCATGTTTAGTTTTTTTGTTCATTAAATTGTTAACCATAATTATTAGTCTTTATATATACCCTGTCATGTATTTGTAATCTTTGTATTGAGCAAATAAATTAAACCCTAGTTGCAGTCTGTGGACGTAGGTCACACCGACCGAACCACGTTAAATATTTGTGTTGTTTATTGTTCTATTTTCGCGTGATAATCGTTTGTGCATGTTCGTTGTTGGTTCCGCTGCGCCGCTTGAGACCTAACAAGTCGTATCAGAGCTAAGGCTCGTTGAACACACAATAGGTTTTGCACGGAGACGATTCGCAAAGGTGTTTTTTTCTGGTTTTAAGATTGGAAGTTAGGGTTTACGATAACCCTTGAAAGTTGTCGGATTCTTTCCCATTCAAGATCAATCAAAGCAAGGGTTTGGTGAAGAATTTTTTTTGGATTCGTCGGGTAAAGATTTGTTTGCAAAGGTTATTTTGTAGGAGCAAATCGGTCAATCGACAGTGTTCAGTAGAACAACCGTCAAGTTCAGACTCGTGCCATTGTTGTGTATGTTCACTGTTTCGATTTGTTCTTGTTTGCTGTTTGAGATGGCTGAAGACGGGAAGGTTGTGATCGAGAAGTTTAACGGTTCTGATTTTAGTTGGTGGAAAATGCAAATAGAAGCATTATTATGTCAAAAGGACTTGGATATGGTACTAGAAGAATGAACTCGGGTGAATCATCTAATAGTGAACTATTAAATGTTGGCAGGGGTCGGGTAATAACAGGAACAGTGGGAGTCGGGGAAGGAGTTCATCTAAACCTAGGAAGAATGTGAAGTGTTGAAGCTGCAATGAGGTGGGACACGTTAAGAGTCAATGTCCGAATAAAAAAAAATTGAACACTGCTACTAGGGATGTTTGTGATGATGATGCATTGATACTCAGTGTGGAAAACAGTGTGGACTCTTGGGTCATGGATTCAAAGGCTTCGTTTCACGCAATGGACAACGGAGAAACGATGATAAATCTAAAACATGGTGATTTTGGAAAGGTACGATTAGCCAATGACGAAATACTCGAGGTGATGGGCATGGGGGATATTGATCTGGTTACTTCATTGGGTACTACATGGAACCTAAAAAATGTCAGGTGATTCCGAGACTAAAAAAGAAATTGATTTCAATTGGTCAGTTGGATGAACAAGGACTTGAAGTGAGGTTTGGTGGTGGTAAATGGAGGGTGATCAATGGTAATCTGGTTATTGCTCGTGATATAAAGCGTGGGTCATTGTATATGGTTGAGGTACCTATTGAGGGATGTATGACTTAACCGGTTAAGCACGACAAAATCCGGTTCACTAAATCTGGTGCTAAAAGAGTTCATTTTGCAAACTTGAAGTTTGGAGCAGGTATGTTAGCTGAACGAATTCAGAAGTCTAAACCATTCATTCGGTGACAGTGGGAGCACGAGACGTGTTTCGAGAATAGTTACAAAGAACTTGTTGGGTTTTAAAGACTACGACTGAAAAATTCTCCTGGTGATTGTTTGCTAAATTTAGAGAGTGATAGTGATCCTTGGTGTATCTTTGAATCTGGTGGAATGTCCAAACCGGTTAAGATGGAGGATGAGTCGTTGGCGGGACTAGCCATGACTGAGTTGGAGCTCGGGGGAGCTTCAACTAGCCCTTCTGGTACTTGATGATGAGGGGTCGCTGCAACTAAAAGATATGATAGAGTCTTAGCTTGTTCTTTGGGAACTGGAGGCTTGGAAGACTTATTTAAAGATTATTGAAGCTACTAAACGACTAGGTTGCTTTGTACTTGAATGGCAGGCTAGAATTTATCACAAAGCCTTCAAGCGGGAGATTGTTAGGTTTGTGAAGACTTTGGGCTTGGGCCCATGTTTAGTTTTCTTGTTCACTAAATTGCTAACCCTAATTATTAGTCTCTATATATACCCTGTCATGTATTTGTAATATTTGTACTGAGCAAATAAAGAAAACCCTAGTTGCAGCCCGTGGACGTAGGTCACACCGACCGAACCACGTTAAATCTTTGTGTTGTTTATTGTTCTATTTTCGCGTGATAATCATTTGTGTATGTTCGCGTGTTGGTTCCGCTGCGCCGCTTGAGACCTAACAGTAAGTTCTTATTTTTACCCATTCAACCTGTTAGATATAAAACATAATGCAACATAAGTAAATGGATCCAAATAAATTACCCATGAGTTGTGACCCTCTCCCCAGGCTACCACTTTTCTGTCTTCCATACTCCAAACCTGAACTAGATCATCTTCCCCACCAGTCAAAATGTACTTTCCATCAGAACTGAGTAAAAATGATTAAAAATTTATTTTTCACTTCATGTAGAACAAACATGATTTAAGGAAATTCTGTACAAATTATACAGAATGCTTTTACCTCCAGGCACAACATAGAAGTGCACTATAGTAACTTTTGCCACCGCATATCAGTTGTTCATTTAAGAAATCAAATACCCGTAAATAACCTATATGAAAAGAAATAATATAAATAACAAGAATTGAAAGAATCTACTTAATTACATATTAATATAGCACCTAAAGAACTTTACCATCTCTACCAACAGTTGCCAAGTGTCTTCCATCAGCTGATAATGCAATTGCATTAATAGGACCTTGGCAGATATGCCATCTAGCAATGGGGTTACTCTGTTTGACCATATATAGTAGTTAAATAATGTTAATTGTGATTTGTGATATATTTGTTAACTTCCATCAAAAAGGCAAAAATAAAAGATAAGGACAGGAGTTAAAGAGTTAGATTTTCAAAAATTATTTATCCTAAAAAAGGACCAGTGTGATGTTATTTCTTATCAGTGAGACCTAATATGAACCGGTTGACAGTACAGAAACCTTATTGTTTAAATGTTCTTGTTATACAGAAAAGTTGGTCATGTACCTTACTAGAACGTGCATGTGCAACAGAGAACTGGGTTTGATCCTTGATTACAGGGAATGTAGAATCACCAGGACCATCTTTGCTCTAAATATTTTTGAGGAAATAGAAGTTATTAAATGAAATTCATCAAACGATCAATCAGTACCTAGAATGATATAGAAAAGCATTTATGATTCAATTGACGCTTGCCTTCTCATAAACATACAAGTTACCATCAGCATGAGCAGCAACAAAAGCACCATCACGTTCAGGTATCCATGCAACACTAGTGCATCGACTGTTGGAGAAAAGCCAGTTTATGAATATTGGGGCAATTATTCATGAATGTGGTCAGCTACAGTAACATGATGGCCAATTGATCAACTAAAGAGGTTTGTCATAGTAGTGAGGTGTATATATGAGTAAAATTTACAAGCATACTTGAAAGATGTTTACTTTGCATTATAGAACTGTAAGGTATATTTACAGCATCAAGTGAATGGATAAAAGAAGAATTACCAAAAAGGAAGATTGAGTTTGTCTTGATATCTTACCTGTTGTTAAGCGCTCCATCTTTGTTATAATGATGAGCACCAACTAGCTTCTTTCCAATATCTTGCAACTGCAATCTCATAGATCCCGAGTATACTACAAACAATAAATGCCACAAAATAAGTGAGGAAGCTGATATGAAAATTTCGCATGGATTATGGATCTAGGGGATTTGTGTTACCATCTCCTGTGTTCAGCCCAATTAGCAAATCATGCCCATCTTTGGCTTTGGAATCAAATGCATGACAAATAGGGTTCGAGCTACCAAAACTAATTGATTTTACTGGGTCCTGGAAAAGATATATATTCCATGATTCCATCAGTTAAAACTCAATCCAAATAAACAAAACAATTAACCATCAAGTTGCATACATAACTTTAGAGAATCATAATCACCTTTTCTTCCGAATTTAGCTCAGTAATATATAAAGAATCTCCCACATTGAATATCAAATAAGTCACTTTACCCTCAGAAGTACTTGAACCAATTGTAGAACTTCCACCATTATTCAAACCACCCAAATGCCCACTCTTACTCGCTCCACCATTTGCTTTACTCCCGGTCCCATTTCCACCCACAAATCCAAGCATTCGACTCCCATTTCCACTGCTTCCTAAGAACTTCGATGTCACATACTTCACTCCACTGCTCGCAACACTATACGTCGAGCTAGGCTGCAAGGCAGGCAAATTCGCCGCAGCCTGCACCGCTTGATCCTTGAGCTGTGCTAAAGTTATCTAACCACTCACAAAATAAGATCTCGTCACTAAATTTGCAACAAAAATACTCACATCAAGCAAGGTACTAAAATCAACACTAGAAATGAGCATCACAGCTAATTTCCAGAACAAATATTGCTAATCCTTGAGGTGTTCTAAAGTTATCTAAACACACAAAATAAAATCTCATCAACACTAGAAACGAAATCACAGCTTATTTCCGGAACAAATATCACTGATCCTGCAGGTGTGCTTAAGTTATCTAAACACTCACAAAACAAGATCGCATCACTGAATTTGCAACAACAACACTAACATCAAGCAAGGTACTGAAATCAACACTAAAAACGAAACTACATCAATCACTAACCTAGGGTTTGTCTAATCATTTTAGCAGCACCAATCACCAAAACCTAACTCCAATTTCAATCACAATCTAACAACATCTACACATACGAATGACAGATTGACAACTATAGACTTATAACTAATCGACCTAAGCATATACGAACTCCAATAGCTGTATCTACGATACGATTACGGATTACCTGAGTGATGGATTTCGCAAGGGCGTAGGGAAGAAGCGACGACGGATGAGTTTTATCGTGCTGAAGCTTGTATCGTCCTTCGGGAGTTTTGAAGAAGTTTTTGAGGCCGGTGGATTGGGCGGCGGCGGTGGAGGAGGCGGAGGGTGCGGCGGCGGAGGCGGTGGTGGCGGCGCCGGAGCCGTTACTGATCATGGTGGCGGTGAGTTAGGGTGATCGGAAGGAGGAGGTTCATGTCAATCGTGAAGGTTGTTCGGCCATTGGTGAAGATTTTGGACTTTGGAGTTGCAGGTCAATCTGCTGTTCAGAGACGATGTGGACGGCCCCCTTTTTGAGTTTTTTCCCCTATGGCTTTTCTATTTGTTGTATTTTATTATTATACCACGTTTTCACATTTTTCAAAAGTATTGTTTGATTACGCTGATTGAGCAAGATCTGATTGAGTCAGAATCTGATTTAGTTAGAAATTCTGACTCAATAAACATCTAAGTGAAACTTGATTGTTTGATTTAAAATCTGACTGATTCTGCTTAATTATAAAAATAACAATATTACATACCATAAGCATTTTCTCACTCAACAAACACACCCCAAACCCCCCATCTCCCCCACTCCTTAATCCATAGAAAAATGGGGTTATCCCCATCCACGCAAAAACTCCGAGCGTCAGCGGACTTCACCACCGCGTGCCATGCCGCCTACGAAGGCACCCTCTCCTTCACCCAACACGCCTTCCCTGGCCTCCCCCGCTACCAAATCGCCTCGGCCTCCAACCGCCTCTATCGAACCCTCACACCCATCCACTCTGATGTTGATGGTGCCATCGAGATGTTGGGGGCTTTGGAGTTTAGAGAGTTTGCGGTGGACTTGTATGCCGATGTGATTGTGTCGAACGCTCAGAAGGCGATGATGGTGAAGGTGCCGATTGGGGCCGTTAGGATTGTGGGAGTTGGGGATGTCATGAGGTCCGGGGTCGGAGTTGTTAGGGCGGTGATTGGGGTTTATGTCGTTGGGGTTGCAGGTGGCCGGGTCAGACATATGAAATTTCAAGTCTGGGTAAGATATTTTGACCCGGTCAGCTCGAGATTTACTCACAACAAACAGGCTAACCGGCACCGAGTCAGCGAGTCAGCCGGATCAGCCGAAATCAAACAGCCCCTAACTCTTTACTCTCTTTTTTTATTATTATAAAATAACCGGTTAAACCTGACATGAAACTTTAGATGACATGAACATTAGCATGATACGAACATGGAAATCATAATATAAATATGAACTTAAAAACGACATGAGTTTTCACAGGTTGGCAAGAACAAATGTTTGGCCAGAATTTTTATATATTGTTTCTATGTATTAGTATAATATTACGAGCGAGTTTTGAAGCAATTGATAAGAATGTTGTTTTATGATCTTGAGATTACGGGCTCAAGTTTGAGAATTACTGTATTGCATAAAGTGTACTAGATATCGGATCGTAAAGTGATTTGACTCCTTGATGGGCACTACGTAAATTGAAAGCTAAATTAAATACCGGACATGTTTTTTTTAATACTATAATATTGTAGATTTATAGATAGCAAATACAAATGTATATGAAAGAATTACGTTAAAATTACCCTATGTTGATTCTTATTTTTTAATCTTTTTTTATTGTAACATAAAGTAGTTATTATGTTTACATTATTACATAAAACTTATCTTTTAAAAAAACATAATGATAAATGAGTTAAATGTGTCAAATCATGAACACATCAGATCAACAAGTGTAGCTTATCGTGTTTGATTTAATCAACGTACGTTGTGTTCTCTTGTAGAATTTACACCTTCAGAGTATATATCTATTGATTTTATGTTTTTTCCTAATAATTAAATTTAAATACCTCTTATACATTACATAGCAAAACAGTCAAATTTAAGGATATAAGTTACGTCTTAACATCTTCTTATATTATATATAGTATTGTAGAATTATTGTTCACAACTTATTTGATGGAAGTAATCTTGTAAATTAGTTTAGTCAAAATTTCCAATATATACACACTTGACTAAAGTTTTCAAAGTACTTCTAACATTCATAATAGGATGATCTCACATCATTGAAATATTCAAGCTCATGGATTTATACCAAGAAAATTATAAATTATAAAGTTCTAACAAAACACGTGCATAATTATTAAGGTGTACTTGTGTTTCATCAGTACCAATCTTTTAAGAAACATGCTTGTCAATATTATACAAAATAATTTCATGACAAGCTCCATCATCCTTATCTTTATATTTGTCCTAAAAAAAGTCTTCATTTATTGCAAATATTACTTTCACGATAGAAAACACACTATGTAAATATATATTTATAACCTAAACGTCAAAGAATATCGAATATGAAAAACTTTTACATTAAGGACATTCACGATAGAGTTTCTTCTCTATCTATATCTTAATCGTATCATCTATTTTACACTCTATCTTCATCTCTAATTTTTAAAGTCATGTGAATGTTAATTCTATAAATAAATAAACTCCCTATAACTCCCTATTCATAGTATTTATATTCTATGTGAAAGAAAAAAGAAAAGTATTTATAAAATAGATAAAGACATATGGATAATATGATACGAGGGGTTAAACAAAATTTAAGGATATATTTAAGTATGAGCCTTAATTTCTTTTCGAAACTAACACTTCGGGACAATAGTACTTGAATGCATGAATAAGATCTTTCGTTTCTCTATGGGCCAAAAGCATGACCCTTGCATCACCACTTCACACTTAATTTTATTTGAGCAACAAAACTTGGTCCCCACTCTTTGCCTCTAGATTTCTATAGTGGTCCAAACGACCATATTGCTAAAATAAAAAAGAGCGTACTCGATGCTTCTTATCTTTCGTGTTGTGCATGGTTGTTTGATTGAGGGGGAGGTTTGATTGTTTTGCAAACTGAGGTACACAATTTTATTCTAAAGTTTGTGTAAAATGTTGTTTCTCATGATTTGAACGTATTATCTTAAGGTTACTGACAATAAAACAACATTAACAGTTATTTCAAAGTCCACCCCTCAAATGAACCATATTACTTTTGGATTAAATTACATTTCACTGTTTATTTTGTGTAATGGTATCGAGGTCTTTTACTAGGCTTTTTAACCAATTTGTCTTGCAAAATTTGTAAAATAAGGTCCTAAAGTTAACCATAAATGTATTCAATTCAATGCCATACATTCTTTTAAGAGTTAAATGTCATTTTCGTCATTGACGTTTTGTTGAATTTGTCATTTCAATCCAAAAATTATTTTTTTGCTATTTTAGTTACTGTAGTTTATTACATGTTGTCATTTTCATCAATTCCACTAACTCCGTTAAAATCTTCTATTAACTCTAACTCATGTTGTTTGATTTTCTGCTTTAAGATTTCAATTAATATTCATATTTTGTTTTAACGTGTACATTTATTCGATTAAAGTCTACTATAGGATTAAGGTCTGTTGTTGTCAAACTTTGTTTGATTGATTTTTGATGTTGGATTTAGGTTTGTTGTTGTCACGCTACATGACAACAATAGACATCAAGCATATAAAATGTGACAAGAATAGATCTTAATCGAATAATGGTGCAATTTCGAACAAAACATGAAGATCAAATGAAATCTCATAGCAAACCTCAATTGAACAACATGAGTTAAAGTTAATCGAAACATTAAAATCGAAGTGTTCGGTCTCAATAGTCGTATGTTTTTTAGTTTTGATTAAATATTAATTGATTATTTTGTTTTAGTTGGATAACAAGGGTGTTGAAAAATACTAAATAACCCTCATTTTTAACGAAGATCTTAATCAAGTTAGTGGAGTGGATGCAAATGCCAACATTTGGTAAACTACAGTAATTAAAATGACAAAAAAAATTTTTTTGCATTAAAATGGTAAAAAAAATGTTTTTGGATTAAAATGACAAATTCAACAAAACGTGAAAGACGGAAATCATATTTTACTCTTCTTTTAAATTTTAAAAACTGAAATTTAGGGTTTTATAACTCTCAACGAATTAAGATTTCCTATTTTCACAATTAAGTAAACAGAATCGAATCATCGATGGTGCTCTTTCGTATCTTCTTCTAGTTCTCAAGTCGTGTCGTCCTCCTTGATGTTTCCATTAAACTTTGTTTAAGAAACACTATTGTTTATATATGGTTTAACTTCTTACCTATAGCAATAGTGCAATACCATCTAAAGGTGCATTTGCCAAGCAGCCCATTTGCTGATTCTTTATCCTTTAATTCCTTTGTTTGATGCAGCCCATTTGCCAAACCCATAATTAAATAAGCAGCCCACTTAAATTCAATTAACCCATTTGATATTAGCAGCAAGTCAGCAGCTAAAGTTGAAGATTCACACTTTTTTTTTAATTCTCATAAAGAAACATTAGAAACAAAAATAAGTAACGCATATATACGGTTCAAGTTTGACCCATTCATTAACAAATCTTTTAGTCTCACACCTTGCCATGAGACCTCTTGGAAGACACTCTTATCATGGGTTGACGCGTCTCGCCTCATACGATGTCACTTAATGCAGGAGGTCGTGTGGAAGGTTTGGGTGTTTCATCCCCTGTCATGAGGATGTTTGTTACGGCCAAAAGCCTTCTCTCCAACCTCAACGCTTTTCCAAGCATTTGAAAGCCTCTCAAGGCGTTAAACGTTTTTACATGGAGTTTGAGGTTTTTATCGTATCACAGAGTATATCTTGTGAATTTATGATTTAACATGTAGATAAAGAACACATCAAATCAAATAGTACTCATCCAGTCATCCTTTCATCTCAAAGTTATCCGTAAATCTCTACTTAGGTAAAAAAATTATGTTTGATAAAATATTTTGTACAAAACAAATTAAAAAAAACAAAGAAAATAACTGATATTATATTTATGGTAATTATACTATATATTAAAACCTTTGGTCGGTGGCTACAGTACCACGGGCCAAGGTTATTTTGGGTATTTCATGTTCCACTCACACAAATCCACTTAATGGTAAGCAGACATTATTCCACCTTAGGTAATCATTAGAAGAGAGAGAGAGAGAGAGAGAGAGAGAGAGAGAGAGAGAGAGAGAGAAAGAGAGAGAGGGAGAGGGAGAGGGTATGGCGGAGGCATCGGTAGACTTCCAACTATGACGACAACGACGACGGCCATGGCAACGGCCATACCAGGTTGCTACTCTCGTACGTTCATCTATATTGACCTAATTGCATGTATTAGATTGTGTTTTTTTATTTTGATTCAGATCGATGAAATGTTTTTGTTTTTTCTTCATCGATTTTGCTCTCCATCACATAACCTTGGTTCAAGATCAATTCTATGGTTACAATTTTGATGCAGAATTTGAGTTGCTTCGAGGTGTATCAGTCAAGTGGTAAGTTCCATGATGTGTGCTTTCATACTTCTCCCATTTGTATTAGATGTTGTAGCTTTCGTGATTTAGGTTTCGTACATTCATATTTATT
This sequence comes from Flaveria bidentis, assembly GCA_018326385.1. NCBI lineage: Eukaryota > Viridiplantae > Streptophyta > Magnoliopsida > Asterales > Asteraceae > Flaveria > Flaveria bidentis. The sequence continues at coordinate 18,911 of BJCM01061736.1, forward strand.
TGACTTACTTGCGTTTTGGGGCTGAAAGCTTTCTTTCTTCGCTAATTGAATTTGTTTGAAAAAACTCAAATCAAATATTTTGTTTAAGTTCATATGTGTTTGTTTGAAATTTAGGTTTTTTACTTTTTGGAAGTAGGCCCTGATAAATTTTCATCGACTAGATTCTAACTTTGATACTGTTATGTATTTGTTTATCCACTAAAGTGTTTTCTAAAAACTCACAAGATGCTTTTATCTAAATTAGCACTAAAGGCAAAAGAACAAAGCAAGGAAAGAGTTTATTGGTTTGGGTATAGCTAAAGGCTATGTTTTTGGTATAGTGATGTTTGAATTGTTATATAGCCTTAATTTTCACTTATCTGAATTTGGGCACCATGATGTTAAGCACAAATTGAATTTGGTGAGATGAAAGTTTTAATTTAATGCTTTCGACGTCGACAAAAAAGTAGATGAAATTACACATTGCTTCATTCTATTTTCTTTCTCTTTACATCTATTTATTGATCTTTTCTTACCTGATTAAGCTTTATGTCTAATGAATTAAGGTTGCTTCAACTAGTATGTCTTACACTTAGATATGTATATATGCTAATCACTAACATACAAGGTATGCTATGCTTGCATGGGGAAAGGACTTTTGTGTGAAAAGGATAACAAAAGTCAATGGTGAATTCTTGCCATATGATCGATGATTTATTTTATGTAGAGGTTTGTCTTTAATTTATATCTAATTTGATGTTAACTTTTATTGAGGCAGGTTCTTATAAAGTCATATGTTCAACCCTGTAGGCTTGACGAGTAATATTATTTGAAGTGTTGAGTCTTTGTAAGATCAATATAAACATGACTCGGTAATTAAAACTTACGGAAGAAATTTGCATTATCTTCATGTTATTAGAACTTATATAGTGAACAAACCTTTTATATAACTTCAAACACAAAACATGCATAAAGGGTACATGTAATTGGTTTTGTTTATAACATATTTTTTTGCCAGATGTGATAGACTGGGTATGTATTTTAGGCTCATGCTTCTCTGTCATGTTTTCTTTTGCCATTTTTAAACCTTTGTTTTATTAGGTGTTGTAGATTTAAGTTTCAAGTTGATAAGAAAAAAGAATCGTGTCATTGCATGTATACAATGCATTCAACCACTATAAATCATAGTGGTCAAAACTCAAAAGTAAAGACGGTAAATAAAATCATAACATAAAAATTTGGGAAAGATGGTTCTTGGATATCAGGTTGACCTGAAAGAAGAAGTTTTAAGGTTTGAAAGGCTGAATTAGGTGAACATGAGTTGGTTGATTTGGAGGTTTTGGATCTTATTGGGTTACCAACAAAGACTAGAGATTTAAGGTTTATGGACATGGTGAAGAAGAAAAGTATTCTTGAAATTAAGGATTTTACAGATAAAATTGATATGGGGATATAAGATATGGGAGAGGGCATGACTCTATATTTCTTTCCATTAGCTTTTATCTCAAGTAAAACTTTCAAGGATGAGAATATTCTATTTGTGTTGCAAGATATGATAGCCTAAAGTATTTATTTTAGATACATGCTTCCCTACTTTTTTTATTTTTTTGAAATTTTTGTTCAAATTTGATGTTGTAGATTTAAGTTTCAAGTCGAGAAGAAAAAGGATGCACCTGTTTCAACTTATGATATCTCAACAGGTGGATTCTTTACATATTTTTTTCTTTTTATTTTACTTCTGAATGGATAAGAAAGGTGGAATAGATTTTGTCACGAGTTAATAAGAGAATAATTCTTGGGTTTATGTTTTTTGTTGATTCTCAATTATGATTCTCAACTTTAACCCGTGCATGATTAATAAAAAATATGTTAAAAAGTTGTTTGGTCATCTTACTTATTTGATATAACTAGGTGGCGTTACCGCGCGATGCAGCGGATACAGTGATGTTTGTTATCCATTCACTTAGGAACATAAATTGAAGAAAAAATTGAGAAGCACTTATAGTATTGTTTGATCAGATCCAAAAGTGTAATAGTTATTGTGATATCATGTATATTGCATTGATAAAAGTTGTGTTTCCAGGAAACAACCATAACAATCTATTTGCTCATAAATTAGGTTATGTATTTTACGTTGAAATAAAAAGCAATCAAAGAGAAGCATTCATCTTATCACAAAGGTAGTGTACATATTAGTAAGTCGATTACATAAGGTGTTTAGAGTAATGTTTAATTTAGTGATCAAGTATTCCTTAATAAAACATGTTTTTGTGGAGATGTTGCATCAATTTATATGTGTCATTTATTTGATGTGTATGTTGCATAAAGAAATAGATTTAATGTTGCGACCGCCATAAACCATTGTGTAAGTTGTTAATTTATGGAAGAAAAAGAAAAAAAACTATATAAAGGTATGCTAATTAGAGTGTTTTTTGCGATGTCATATGTAACAAAAAAATCATAGTAATATGGTTTATACTTATTATTGAAAACAATTACCTTTTCTATCTTGTCGTTGTTTGATCGATTGATGACGCTTGTTTGTTGTAGTTTTTGATGCACACTCATTTTTTGTATTTAACTATTCAAGAAAGAAACACAAAAATGGTTTATGGTTTTTTTTATAGTCTTATACTCATATTTAGCAGATATTTAATTAATGTAGATGTTACCTGAGGTTTCGATGTTCTTTCTCTTGATTGTCTTCATTGGTGTTGTGTTGGTAGGTGGAGTGCTTGTTGCTTTATAGATCATGTTAATATCTTTGTAGGCATTGGTATCTGTATAGTAACCCAAAAAGAAACAAAATGTGTTTAATAATTAATAGTAAGTTATAGTTGGCTATGTGTGTTATAAGTTTAAAAATGGACATACCGGAGTTTTGTTTAATTGGTTGTGTACTTCGATTGGAGGTTGTTTCTGGTATGAAAGCTAGGTTGTCATTAGGAGTGGATGTTTGTTTCAAAGATTCTATTCACTCTAAGGGAGTCATTCCTTTCTTTGCTATGTGTTTGGAATTGTAGTTGAAATATTTTTTTTCTTTCCCCTTATGAAGCGCATTGGTGAAGTTAAGATATTTGGATCAGTGTAACCCTTTGTAATGACCATTTCATTTCAGTCAAATCCAAGAAGTGTTGTCATTGGTTCATTAAAGAGAACGACATTTGCCGAAGCTATAGTGTCTATGATTGTGACATTGACACAGTACCTATGCATTTTAAAGTATTGATCATTGTAAAGAAAATTAAAATTATATTTAACAAAATATTAGTTTGATAAAAATGTGTACATGTATCTTGGTGCTTCAATTACTCCATGGTTTGGACATACCATCTTGTGTTCTTTTGGTATGACCTTTCTTTTGCATTCGGAACATGATTCGTAGAACCAGGTTCGGTTGCTATCTATTTCTGCAATGCTTGATACACATGTGAATCTTATTTTCTACATTAACATCACTATTAGTTACTATATA
>BJCM01061737.1:0-22355 GCA_018326385.1 Flaveria bidentis
TAAAGTAGCAATTTATATTTATATTATTTGTATTTATTAAAAGAAGTTGGTTTGGGGGATGGGTGGCTGTGGGGTAGGTGATAAATTGATAATGAAATGAAATGTTAGAAACATTGAACCCAAAACCATTCTTGTGTGGATTCATTGAACCTTTTTCTCTCTCTTCCCTCGATTGTATAAATCTATTCAATCAATCAAACCACCCACCTTATTACATTTCTCACTTCTTCCCCCTTTTTTGCCCTAATTTCCTATCTGGGTTTCCTTATTTTCACATGATTTCTCCAAGAAGTTGATGCTCAATCATCTCTCACTCATCATCATCATCATCATCATCATCATCCTCTTCTTCTTCTTCTTCTTGTTTTCGTTGCTGGATCTGATCCTTTTTGCTCTCGATCGAGGGTTTTTTCGGCTTTCAAGTCTTGGATTGCTTTCGGGGTTCTTTCTTCAACTCTACTCATGCAGAAACTCATCGGTAAGGACCTTTGATCGATCTTCGATGGTGTTTTTCTAATTCTTTCATCGCTCAATTTTTTATTTTACTTGTTTTTTCTTTGGTACTTGTTGTAAAGGGGATGTTTTAAGATTACTACTTTATTATCTGATTCTTTCATCAAAGATCTTAACTTAGAGACGATGTGTTTTAGTTGAATTCTTCTCTTCGTAGTAGTTTTGACAAACACATGCATGTTAATCATATGATTATATGGTAAATTTATTTATGAAGCTCAACCTTTAGCTTACACACGCTTGATCAATAGTAGGAAAGGAAAGGAAAGGTTTTTTTATCTGCTTGATATGATTATATATTTTTAGTAAATTGAGATCTGTTATTGAATTACATATGAAAACTTTGTCCACAAGAGCTTGAATTGAATGATTCCTACCCGACCAACAGTACTTTTTTAAATATTTTTTTCATAAGGTGTGCAGGGTTATTTTCTTGTAAGAGAGGATGAGTTTTAGACTTTTAGTTGATATTAGTTATGCTTGATTCATGACAAATCGTTTGGTTTGATGAATAACAACTGATCAAGGAAAAGTTTGAGTTTTTTGGAAACTTAATGTAATATTTGTTGTTTTTTAAAATGATCTGCAGTATTGTTTTTTTTATTTCTTGTAAAATCGTAAATAAAAGTTTGATCTGATTTTTTTGTGTGTTTGTTATTTAGGGGAAGATGTTCTTTACCATGGTATGCCAAAATACCAAACTCTTAAGGAATCAGACCTCTTTTTATCCCTTGGTCAACATGTTGATGTGTACTTCCCATCTCGCAAGAGGTCAAGAATCAGTGCACCATTTGTGTTTTCTGAACAATTGTTCAAAAAACAAAGAATCACCATTGATATCCTTCCTGATGAATGCTTATTTGAGATTTTAAGACGTGTTTCTGATGGTCAAGATAAAAGTTCATGTGCATCTGTTTCAAAACGTTGGCTCATGCTTTTGAGCACCATCCATAGAAACGAGCAAAAGGAAGCTCAAGATTTTGATAAAAGTGGTGGGTCTCTCACACGTTGCTTAAAAGGGAAAAAAGCAACTGACATCAGGCTTGCAGCCATTGGTGTTGGTTCAGGTCACCGTGGTGGGTTAGGTGAACTTGCTATTTTAGGTAATAATTCTAGTAAAGTAACAGATTTTGGGCTCATGACCGTTGCTCGTGGTTGTCCTTCTCTCACATCTCTTACTCTGTGGAATTTATCATCTATTAAAGATGAAGGTGTTTCTGAAATCGCTAATGAGTGTCATTTGTTGGAAAAAGTTGAAATTTCTCAGTGCCCTGGAATTTCTAACAAATCTCTAATGGCGATTGCAAACAACTGTCCTAATCTAACAACACTTTCAATAGAATCATGCTCAAACATTGGAAATGAAGGCCTTCAGGCAATTGGTAAAAGCTGTCCCAATTTAAAATCAATTTCGATAAAGAACTGCCCATTAGTTGGAGATCAAGGGCTGATTAGTTTGGTTACTTCAGCATCTTCTTCTTTGATGAAATTACGACTCCAAGGTTTAACCATCACTGATATGTCTCTGGCTGTTATTGGTCACTATGGTTTGGCGTTAACTGATTTAGGTTTAAGTGATCTTAACATTGCAACTGGAAAGGGTTTCTGGGTTATGGGCAGCGGTCAAGGGTTACAGAAATTGAAGTCGATTGTGATTGCCAACTGTAATGGTGTCACTGATCTAGGACTTGAAGCATTGGGTAGAGGCTGCCCGAATTTGAAGCAAATTTTTGTTCAGAAATCAGCCTTTCTATCAGATAAGGGTATTGTGGCGTTTGCTAAAGTTGCACCATCGGTTGAAACTGTAATTCTTGAAGAATGCCATATGGTTACACAGATTGGAGTCTTTGGGTTACTTGTAAATTGTGGCAGTTTAAAGACTTTCTCTTTGACAAAATGTTTAGGGATTCAAGATTTGCCTATGGTAATTCCTTCCGATTTATCTCCTTGCAATTCTTTAAAATCTTTATCCATTTGCAACTGCCCCGGTTTTGGAAACTTGAATTTGGGTTTAATGGGTAAGCTTTCACACAATCTTCAAGACATTGTGTTGACCGGGCTTCACAAGATTACAGATTCAGGGTTGACTTCACTTATCAAGAACTGCGAGTCTGGTCTAAGCAAGGTCAATCTCAGCGGTTGTGTGAATCTAACTGACAAGATTGTTTCAGAAATCTCTATGGCCCATGGTGGGACCCTTGAGGTCTTGAATCTTGATGGTTGCAGGTCAATCACTGATGCAAGTGTGGTCACTGTTGCTCAAAACTGCTTTTCGCTCAGGGAACTTGATGTTTCTAAGTCTGCAATCACTGATTTCTCAGTTGCTGCCTTGGCTTGTGCAGAACAGTTAAATTTACAAGTTCTATCAATCTCAGGATGCCAGGTGTCAAACAAGAGCCTACCGTTCTTGAAAAAGTTGGGCGAAACACTAATCGGTTTAAACATGATGCAATGTTGTGGTGTCAGCAGTTCTGCAGTTGGTCATTTGGGAGAACAAATCTGGAAGTGTGATATCCTTGTTTAAGCAACAGCAATAAGTTAGTTCTTGAAACAGCGTCAGTAGATCCGTATTTCTGCAGGTTTTTACAGGTCTGTGTGACGGGTTTCTTCATAAAATCCAGTTCAAAGCTCTCTTTTTTCCAAGGTATTTGGCTGACACGTCTTTTTTTTACAGTTTAATAAACTGTTGCAAGAATTTTGACCTTTTGAATGAGGTCTTCTATTCTTGTCGGCTAATTTTCTTGAGAATTCTGATGCTTGCTTCTGGTTTTTGAAGACAACTTTTTGCAACAGTTCCTAGTGGTCTTTGTTAGGTGTCTGTTATTGGTTGCTCGAGTCTTGTTATGTTTGTTTGTCTGTCTAGTTTTGGTCTTCATAATGTTACGAATGGCCATTGGTTCAATTAGTGGTGAGCTCGGTCGTTTTCCGGGATTTGGGCATGGTTAGATGGTTATTATGCCTGTCTACCATTACTACCTCTGAGAGGTGGTTTTTTAAGTTTTTCCAAATCTTGGTTTTTCTGGGCTTGTTACTTGTTTGTAAACCGTTGGATGTTTGTAACCATTTGTGATCGAAACTTGTAATAATATACACTTTGTGTTTTGTGTTTAATAAATTTTGTGTTCTTTCATTAGTATGGTGTTAATGATATGTGTATGATCTCTAGTATTTGGCTTAATGCTAGTGCTTTTTAGCTTCTTCAAAAAAGAACCTCACCACTACAAGTCTACAACTTAAAGTTTTAAACCAACAAAGATTAAATGTTGTAGTATAATTAACAAGAATTGAGATTAAAGAGGTTAGGAAATGTTAAGTTGTGGTCTAAATCGATACTAGAACCAAAGTTCCAGGGGTAAGGGTGTAAAATAATCAAATTACAAAAGATTTGATGAAGAACTCACATCTCTCTCTAAAATCGTAAAAAATCACCTTCATCAAAATTGGGAAAAAGAAGAATCGTGACCTACGTTAAAGGACGTTGTTTATGTTAAAATCACCATTTAGAACTTTGGGTTCTTACGATAGAGCCTATGTTTTCTGAGCCTTAACATGTTAAGGTATGTTGTTACCGTATCGTAGACAAGAGAAAAAGCACATAAATGCGCACTATGCCATCACTAAAGAAGCCATGCGTCGAGTATAATCTTTGGTATGCCAAAATTGTATCTGTACGTACAAAAATAATAAAATTAATATAATATTAATTACTAACTTGGTTGGTGTACGTTGATTGTACCATATGCTTTAAAAATTATACCCTAAGCTGTCACTTAGTCAAATATGTGTGTTGGGTGGTATGCATTAATTGTTGTACAATATGCACAAAAGGTTGTATATTCTTTTTTTTCTTTTAAACTTTTTAGATATTTCACAATTTAACCCTTATAATTTTTCACTTTCAACTTTAGTCCCCGATACTTTCATATTTTCATTTTTTTTGATTTACGGTCTCAATTTTGAGAGTTAATACGTCGTAACATGCACATGTAGCTTAACATTGTTATGTTTATTTTTTCTCATTTAACATACCAGTCGTAACGTGTGGGTTATAGATCGACTTTCTTATTGTTTTTAACGTTTCATGGGTGACATGCATGGTTCAACGTGTTTACGTCTACTTTCCGTTTAGTTTTATTTTTTTCGTTTTTCTTTCACGAGTTTTTCCGGTGTTGATGGTCGCTAACGGTGTGCGACATTCATGCTATTTAATATGGTTTTATGTCCCTCATCGCAACGCGAGAAGCCAAATGCTAGTTGTATCTCCAAGTTTAAAACTCTAAAAATTCATCTCAAAACATCAAACATGGATAAATAAAGTTATATCTCAGAAAATAATTATTAAAGTATTAAACAATTACAATACAAAATTTCAATATGTAAAAATCACTCGATCAAAATAAGGTAACATAGTTATATAATAAGTTATTTCTAATGAAAGGAATAAGAATGTAATATATATGTTTTAGGAAATATATAAGTGAATTTATGGCTAGGAGAAATATTTAATGATTTTAGTAATGAAAAATATGTAAAATTTCAAGGGTTATTGGATTATAATAATTTAAAGTTTTATTTATTGGTCGGGATTAATCCCAACTCAGTAAATATTACAGATACTCCCAACTTTGAGTTTATTTTTTTTCAGCGATTCGTTACTAACTGAAAGTAAACCCCGCTAATTTTTTGATGACGTGAACTGTTTTTGTGGCCAAACACTAAACAAAAAGTTGAAGTCTATCATCAGATCCGTCAATTTGAAATTTTCGCACCTTAAAACTTATCAATTTTCACCTCTTGATTTGAACCACCAAACTCGTTGGAGGTAGATTTCAGATGATGATGGAGGTTAGACAATAGAAAACGGACCTAATTGAGACTATACGGTGATAGAATTGAAGAGTGGCTCAAAGTTGGCTTCATTTCATAAAAAAACTAACAAGAGTTAACTCTCAGTTAGTAAGGGATCATTAAAGGAAAAAAAAGTTTAAAGTTAGGAGTGCTTGTAAATATTTGTTGAGTTAGGATAATATTGGCCAGTAAATAAAAGTTGAGATTATTAAAATACGATAACCCAAATTTCAATTTGATTTGTTTAGAGTAAATTTAAATTTTGATCATCGGGGTTTAGTCTATTTAATTTTTTTAGTTCAAAAAGATATCTTTTAATATAACCCAAACATCAAGGTTTGCATTTTGTAATCGTTTTGGTTTCTAACTCTAACAATGTTAGATTTTTTGTTAAGTGCAGGTGCATTTTAATCATTTCACATCTAATTTTAACATTAAAAGTGAATTAATTAATAATATTGAAAAAAACAGTTTGTATAAAAGTTGTAAGCTAAAAAAGAAAACTAAGTAAATTAGAAATAAGAAAATAAGAGATTAGTAGAAATTACCAATTTAGTCATTTAAAATGTAAGGGAAAAATGGTCATCTATTTTAAACTTAATAGAGAAAATTAACTTTAACTGATTTCGTTTTATTTTCACTCAATTTACTCAGGATGATGATTGTCAATGAACTAAGGATATATACATGAAAATGGAACGAAAATGAGTAGAAATTAAGTGTAAATCGATGATAATCATGCTACTAGGTTTATGTAACTATGTAGTGTTCATGTCAGCCAAAAAGTATTGAATGTGGGTACTATATGTTGATGTTCATGAAAGAGATAGTTGACGAAGGAGTTGAAATACTACTCAATGACAATGTAAGTATAACATGAACTTTAAGATTTCTTTTATAACAATTTAGAATTTTTGTATTGTCAATTCATTTTTTGTAGTGCTTTTAAGTTGATATTTTTCTTGGCTTCACAAAGTAAGTATTCTCAAGACTATTGGGGTGAATGAATAACAATGATAACTTTGACCCAAATGTGTAAGTTTAGGTTGCTTCGGGCATTAAATATGAACTAAGAGTTGATTTGGGTTAGGCTATATTCGCAAGGGTAAAAATGGCCAAACGGGTCAAAATGGGTCGACCCCTTTGATCATACTTAACACTAGTTCTTGATTGCATAAATTAATACATTTGTATATGCACATTTTGATTCTCAAATTATTTTGATCTCAATTTGATGCATATGTTTAATGACATTTGAATCTCCAATTGTATATGATTTTATTTTTTCTAATTTTCGGTTTGGGGAAAGAAAAGATAAATACAATGATGCTGATATTGATGAAATCCGTGAAGAATTGTCATCTTTTGTTGCAAGCTTTATTTTTCATTGACATTTTGTATTGCATTTCAAATTAAATGTTTTAAACTAGTAAATGTTACTTATTTTGTTATAAGATAATGTATGGAACATTGATGGTTGCAGTAATGTAGTTTATTTTCTATTATATTATAAAACAGCTATGACAGGCACTCGAATAGATAATAACACGTTTAAAATCGTTTCAGGTGAAAATTTCAAACAATGATATGCGTTTACAGAAAATTTCAAACAAATGCATGTAATCTTTTTATGACAGAAAATTTCTTGACACGCAATGCGTGTCATAAATGAATGTCAAGAATGCATATCATAAAATGATAACATACAAATACGTGTCATCTTCATTTATTATATGGGTTCCTTGACATGTTTTTATGTGTTATCTATACCCTTTTATGACACACGTTACGTGTCATTAAAAGTATATTTTCTAGTAATTTGATTATTCTATATTTTAAGAGAATGACACTTATTTAATTACACTTATAAACTAATATTCATTTTGTAATCTATATACTAGATAGAAATGGTCAAACGATCAAATCCATGTGATTTAATTACTTGTTCCTCTTTAAGACCATGTGTATGTTTGGCAGACTTTTCTTGAAATGTATGTATATGTATATATCTCCACCATTCTTATTCAAAGCCATTTATATAACAACCTTTATCTCTCCCCCTCTCTATCTCCCTCTCTCTATATCTCTCTCTCTCTCTCTCTCTCTCTCTTTCTCCTTTAATTCTCTTGAAACATATATATATATATATATATATATATATATATATATATATATATATTGTGCAGTTGCTTCATCATCTTCATCTTCGTCTTCATCTTCAAGAGAGAGAGAACTGAACATTCATTTTTAACATCCTTCCACCCACTGTTACATCTCCATATATATATAGGTCCTCTTAACCCATCTTTGTTTTTGTCAAAACAATTAACTTAATTCATGCATGCAATTCTTTACGTCTTTTAGGGTTTCTATTTCAATTTCCAATCGATCCATTCTTTCTTACTTAATTCCACGTGATTATTGGATTGTAATTCTCGATTAATTAGACGTACATAATTACTGTAATTATCTTTCGATATATATATATAACGTATGCATGAAAAAGTAGTTTCTTGAGCAGTAATTAAGATGATTTCCCCAGGTCAATTTAGTAATAGATAGATACTATTCAATGGTTCAGCTACATGATCGATCTGGAATGATAAACCCTAGACATTCAGGAAATCATTGAATTTTATCAAGATTGTTACATCACTTCAGGCTGTCTTCAGCAATATATATAAGGGTTTATGATGGTGCATAATCGATGTTGCTTGATATCTATTAGCCGTTATATATATATATAGAATTATTTCATATTTCATCAATCACTAATACTATATTATCTATGGTTATTGCATGTTTTCTCATGATATGATGGTTAATTACAGAAGTAATAATGATTGATAATTTTTTAATGTGAAACAAGAGAATTAGGGTTTAGGTGTAATATCCACCGTTGAATTGAAGGTTTTTCTTGTGGAGTTTGCAGCATGACAAGAGCTTATTCACCCTACTTTGATCCTGAATTTGATTCCCTGTCAGAAAGGATAAACGGCCCATCGTAAGTGATAGATTATATAGTAAAATCAAGTGTATACTTGTGCTCTTAATGAAATTATCATTTGATTGTGGATCTCATTAGTTGCAGAGTGACATTTGACAATGATAGCTTAGAGGATTATACCATTGTGAAGGTAATCTGATAAAATCTGGGCCAAATCAGCCAAGTCTACATATATATATATACACACACACACACACACACACACACACACATATATATATATATATATGGTCCAAGCGGATTGATCGATTTTTTGTGTAAGATGCAGATAGATTGTGTAAAGAAGCAAGATCAACTTCTGGAAGTGGTGCAAGTTTTGACAGAAGTCAACCTAACTATCTCAAAAGGATATATATCTTCTGATGCTGGATGGTTCATGGACGGTATTTCACCCATTTTCTCTTCATATACCCTTTTCGAAATACTATTTTCGCTTTTAAACTCTGGATAACGTTTGGATTTAATATGTTTATTTATTGCTTGATACAGTTACCAATGGCTTCATATTTCAATATAGTTCACAGCAATTGCAAAGTTAAATTGAGATAAATTGACATTGTGAAGTCAATAGCCAAATGTATAATGCATCATATATTTTTAAGGCTATCCACTTAGGTTTCTTGTCAAAGGAAAGTTTATAGTATTCTCCAATATGCAAAATAACTAGCTTTGACATTCAAATAAACATAGAACTTCAAATCAATATGAAGTAAAGAGGTGAATAATATGACTTTTAGAAGTCAATATTGAAATCTCGAGGTTTTCATCATATATTTACATGGCTAGCTATAGTTTGTTACTTTTGTGTTTTTATGAAACTTGCAGTATTCCATGTTAAAGATGAGAATGGCAAGAAAGTTTCTGACCAAAGAGTCATCAACTACATCCAGCAGGTAATTAATTGTCATATAGTTTTAGTCATGATTCAATCTCAGTTATTTTTCATTTGGTGAGGTAATTTTATAAGACTTTTTAACACGTATTTTGGTCAAATACAGGCTATAGGTTCAAATCGGGTAGATCCATCAAAGATCACAATTCAAACAAGTAAACTGTATCACACTGATCCTCATGGAGAACCAACAGCTATCGAAATGACTGCCACAGACCGCCCTGGCCTGTTTTCTGAGATATCAGCAGCCCTAGCAGATCTCCATTGCAACATTGTTGAAGCCCATGCTTGGAGCCATAACGCCCGTTTGGCTTGTGTAGCCTACATATCAGATCAATCCTCTGATGCACGCATTGATGACCACCGTCTTGCGGCTATCAAACACCACCTGAACACCATTCTACATGCCTCTAACACAGTGGAAAACACAAGCCTACAGTCCCCACAACATAAAGATGTCAAGTCCATTGACCTTATAGGGGCTGGTGGCAGTGAAGGAATCATGACCACTGTGGAGCGGCGGTTGCATCAACTCTTGCTATCAGCTCAGGACTTTGATGTGCCACCAGTACAGCAGCGTGCCTGCACTCCTGGGATCTCAGTGGGAATGGTTTCTGATGGTGATAAAGAGGCTGAAAAGGCGAGCGTGTTGATAGAAAATTGCTCTGAGAAGGGATATTCAATTGTCACTGTGCAATGTAAGGATAGAAGAAGGCTTATGTTTGATACAGTCTGCACACTTGCAGATATGCAATATGTGATCTCTCATGCATCTGTTGATTCTCATGGAGGCTATGCTTTTCAGGTATGCGATTTTTTATAAAATGTTTTGTCTATGTTATTTGTACAATTCATATTGTCAAACTAGTTAATATTAATTAAACTTAGAAAAATTGTTTCTTTTAGTCATTTTGACAGAAAAAAACCACATCACACCTAATGATTTAAACTTTTCTTTTAACAGGAGTATTTTGTAAGAAAGATTGATGGAGGTGCATTGAGCTCAGAGAGTGAGAAGCAGCATGCTATGAGATGCCTAGAGGCTGCAGTGGAGCGTCGTGTATGCGAGGTATTTCATTGTTCTTACTAAAGTAATTAACTAATCAAGAACAGTTCCAACTCATATTGAACCGGCTATTTGGGATGATCATATTTTTGAGAGTTTATGGGTTATATATGTGCAGGGAACCCGGTTAGAACTATGTGCAAACAACAGGGTAGGGTTGCTATCAGACATAACTAGAGTTCTTCGGGAGAAGGGGCTAGTAGTACTGAGAGCCGATTTAGCAACGAAAACAGACAAATGTACGGTGGATATTACATTCTACGTGAGGGACATAGTCGGAAACAATGTGGACATGGAGTTGGTGAAATCCATGAAGAGAGAGATGGGTTTAATAGATTTAGCAGTGAAGAATGAGAAAGATGTGAAGCCACCACCTGCTGTGAAGCCCAGGTTCTCAATTGGAGATATCTTCAAGTCTCAGATTCAGAGGCTTTCACATCTACTCTTGTGACTTAATTGCATCTAAATATCTAACTTGGTTCATTAGTGTTTCATCAATTAGTTAGGTGTCTTTATTCTTAATTTTTCTTTAGGTTTTGCAGAATTTGTACATAAATAAACAAGGTTTTATGTTAAGGTGTCTGCATAATCCACTTCCACTTGTGATTTCCCAATCATTTTTGCATATTAATGTTTGTTTCACCGCATCAGTCTTGTTTTGAGCACTTGTATCTCTTGAATACTCGTGAGTACTGCAAACTGTAGTTGATCAATGACATTGCTCATGTCTATCAGTGAGTTAGCTAGCAAGTAATCCCATGCAAATTGATAAACTGATGTTAGGCCAGCAGTCCTTGGTTTCCTCTCTGAAATACATACTCGGTGACAAATCTATAAGCGCATGCAATTGCAGATAATTATAGATAATAATGTTTTCAAATGCAATAAGGTATATATAATAGATAAATAAAGTAAAAGTTATAATATGATCAACAGGAAATTCAAAACCTCAAATGAATCAGAACAATTAAAATATAAGTTAAGATGATCCTTTTGAGATTATATATACACAATTAGAGAAAATCCGGAAGGAGTCGATTATTTTAAGTGTTACAACTGTGACAACAAGGGTCATATTGCGTGAAATTATAACAAGTTTTCAGAGGAAGGAAACAAAACCCTCACAACCCCGAGTTTAAAATATAATTAATTAAATATATGATCTGTTTGGTTTCAAAAAGCTATTTTAGTCTTTAAGAAAACGTTAACTAGACATAATACCTAAACTCGTTATAATACTAAAATCACAAGTTGTAAAATTGTTACTCAAAAAATATTAATTAATACCCAAACCTATAATTTTCACCAAATCACAAGGACTGCTCATGTAATTACTTCTTTATTTACTATATTTAATTTAGATTTATCATTTACCTTAATCTAGTTTACTCGAATCAACCCAAACTCAATTAGGTATGAAACTTCAACTCATATCGAACTTTGAATTCAATTTAAATTTTTGTAAATGTAAACAACATAAAAACCAACCCAATAAACGTCATACTCAGGCGTGCATCGATGTGGATTAATTTTTAAGAAATTGATATAAAATTGAACCTAATATTAAGTATTGGTTTTAAAGTGTACATTGTGGTAAGTATAGCACATTCATTGTTTCATTTAATTTTCACCGGATTACCTTCCAACGAATGTACGCGTGAAAGGAGGAGTTAATATTGCCAGAAAAGTATATTGATAGATTAATATTTTTTGGTATATAATATTAATAAACATGAAAATAAACATAATTTTTTATGAATATTTCTTTTAAATTTAATTGGACAACTGTTTAACGAAAATTAAAAAGGCTACAGACTTAAAGTAGTGTTACATTACAGTTGTGTCACCCATTACAATATTTTAATAGTTGAATAAATCAAATCGATTTCAAACTTTGCATCTTATCTAAAAGATTTATAAGGATTTTTTTGTAGTGTTCCTTTTAAATTTTAAACTTTTTAGTTGATAGAATAATACATCCTATTCTCACTTCACCAAATTATTTTGTGAGAATTTATGATTTACTAACAGTCATATAATATATAAATACTTAAAATAATATCTAAATTATATTGCTTTATATTTGTGGTAATAATAAATACTATCACCTTTAGATGATTATAAACTCATAACATACATAATTGTGCAACAACCATGCAGGGCGGCTCAACATGTCTCGGGTCCGACTATCAAACTAGTAAGACGTCTGGTTCAATGTGCGATCCAGTTCCGAAACATTGGTTACAACACAACGTATATAATATAAATATATAATTGTTTTAAAGGTTAAAAGGGTAAATTTGATTCTCATATCTTTCACCTTGTTCAACAATTATCTTCTTAATGGTCACTATTTCTCAAATCGAAAACAGAACAACACACAAAGATTATCATAGCTCTTACGATTTAGAATTTTCTTCTCTTCGCTCTCTTGTATAACATAGAGTAGCCCTTTAAAATTTGGAGGCCTAAAGCCGTAGCTTCATTTGCTACATAATAGAGCCTCCACTGCAACCATGGCTGATCTTCCAAGTTACTTCTTCAAGTTCATCCCACCAGGCTTCAAGTTTAACCTTGTAAGTTACTCAGTGCATCACATACTAGCTTGTACCTTTTTACTTCATGTCAATACTCCCAACAAAATGTTATGTGATTTGTAAGCTTTTAATGTACAAGTAGTCATCGATGCATCCAACTAAGTTGGTTTTTCAGTTTTTTATACTTGAATTTATTTGCAGTCGATTCCAAAATCTTTTCTTCCGAACTTAGACGGATGGAGATGCGAGAAAGCGATATTGCGACGAGAATGTCACAAATGGCCAGTGCACATTACCGACGAAGGAGTTTTTGGTGACGGTTGGAGGAAGTTTGTGACAGATAATGGAGTGCAAGATATGGACTTTATTGTGTTCAAACATCAAGGAAACATGGTGTTTGACTTTTTGGTGTTTGACCAATCTACCTGTGAAAGACAATATCCCCCAGATTTATTTGAACATGCAGAAAACCCTCTCACAGAATCTGATTTACTCCACACACAAAGTAAGCTCTCTTCTGTTGAAATCCGTCACTAAAAAACATTTTTTTCTTTTTTAAAAAAAAATAACAGTACTTTGTTTTACAGTAAGGATAACTAGTTTTAATAATTTGTTGATGAACTTATTATGCAACAATATATTAAACTTCAAATGTTCGACATTAATTTTGTTTTCATATGTTAATTAGAGACGCCGAAGATGCTCAATAAGCGCAAGAGGACTAACTATTCATCCCAAAGCAAAGATGAATTTCGACTCGACAACAATCCTTGTTTTATGATCACAATGACACCTTATTACATGAGAACTACAAGATTGGTAAGTCCACTTCATTATTCTAGATTAAATAAGCAATCTTTTACATGAAATAATTTTAGGAAAATTTTGATTAGTTGAATCAAATTTTTGATCCGAAACCTCCTGTAAACATGGGAAAATTTTACTAGTTTGACGTTGGAATATAAATATATGCAGAATGTTCCAATTGATTTCGCAAGATCAAACGGGTTGCTTACCAAAAGAATGCATACACAAGTAGTTCTAGTGGACGAAGAGCAACAAACTTGGTCAGCGACACTAACCAACAATACATCTAAAATTATTTTAACTGATTTGCGTGAACTTATAACAAACAGTGGCGTAAAAGTTGGAGACACTTGTATGTTTGAGCTTGCTAAAGCCGGAGAAGTGCCTGTTTTCCACTTCCATAGTAAGGATCTCTCCAACACACTTTATATATATATGGTAGGGGTGTGGATATCTAAGAAGACTAGATGAAATTTATGACTTAACTATAAGGTGGTATCAAACAAATTAAGTATATATAAAAAAAACTTTCAGATAAAATAGATCTCAATCTGCAAAAGCTCTTCACATGTCTGACATGATGTGTTTATTTGTATGTTACTTATTAACTTTATTTTGATTATAAATGGGATAGAGTGATCGAGGCTTAATTGCACTTATTTTTCATTTAGGAAAGAAGCCCACCAACACTCATGTTCAAGTAAAGAAGGAACCGAGTTCAACAACACATAAGGCTACTAACTCAACTTGTTCCTTTATTTCTACTCTAAAGCCATATAACCTTAAGAAATCATGTTTGGTAACTTCTTAGCACCGTTTGGTAAAACGAAATGACTTGTAATATATATCATTTTATTAATTTACATTTGGTGGGTCGTAATTGTAGCATCTTCCAGTTGAATTTACGAATTCAAATGATCTAAGAACGGGAGAAGTGATTCTTAGAGATGATGAAGGTAGATCGTGGAAATCTCTACTTCGCAAATCTGCTACAAACCGCTTTTCTCTTTGTAATGGTATTAGAGATTTAAGGGTTGCGAATGAATTAACGGAAGGTGATGCGTACAATTTTGAGCTTGTTGAGAACCAGAAGGACAAGCCTCCCATTTTAAACTTTTCACGTAAGCTACTTTCTATATCTTTGTTTTAGTTGTGAAAGTCTTTATATTTGATCAAAACCATATTAGAAATCTGTTTTCTTGAAAACAAAAAATGAAATTGTTCTATATATGTACTCTTCAGTTATAGGAAAGACGCCAGTCAAGAACCATAATAAAATTATAAAGAGGACTGGTTCGATTATAAAGAAGTCGACTGGTTTGAGTCTCAACAATCATGCTTACAAGTTTGTGCTCGATGAGAAGGAGAAGGAGAAGGAGAAGGAGAAGGAGGAGAAAGGCAAGCCTCATATTATGAAAGATTTTCGTACGTTTCCTTTATTTTTGAATCACTAGTAGTTTAAATTCGGTTTGTATTAAGTTTAAAGATGTTGATTTTATGTTGGATTGAGTGCTTCCAAGATCAAACAAAAATACATGAACCATTGATTATGCACAAACAATAAACCATGAACAAAGGGCTAGCCTCTTATCAACAGTGATTCGCTTGTACAGTTAACACACTGTCTAGAAATACAAGAAGTTCCCAATGTAGAAGTATTTAACTAGATCCTAAACCACCTACTAATCTGAATAATTATTAATCAGTCAATTGTATATGGTTTATTGTTTGTGCGTAATCAAACAATTAAGAGCAATGACCATTTAACAAGTCGATCATCATCATTTTAGGAACTAGTCTTGTCTTTTATAGTAGACATTAAGTCAATAGAATTGAAATATGAATTTTGTTTTTCAATATATTTAGTTTGTAGAATTTGTTGGAATTGGTATACAAATTTTATCTATCATGTATTCTTGGCAAATTGGCACAAAAGTGACACTCAAGCCGCATGTTATACAGTATATTTAAACTTAACTTTGTTATTCAGGTCCTCGAACGACAGCCACCCGCAACTGTATTGAAGTACAGAAGGAAACTAGTTCAACTCGTTACTTTATATCTACTCTGAAGCCATATAGCTTTAAGAGATCATGTTTGGTAACTTCTTAAACATGAAAATCTTTTGTAAAATGAAATAACTTGTATATATCACTTTATTCATTTACATACGGTGATTCAATGTAGTTTCTTCCCGTTGAATTTTCGATATCCAATGAGTTAAGTAAAGGAGAAGTGATTTTTATAGACGATAAACATAGATCGTGGAAATTTCAGCTCAACAAATGTGGTACAAACCGGTTTTATGTAGCTGGATGTGGTCTTAGAGATTTTTGGGTTGCAAATGGATTAACAAAAGGCGTTGAGTACAAGTTTGAGCTCGTTGAGAACAAGAACGGCAAGCCTCCCATCGTGAACTTTTCATGTAAGCTATTTTCATAGTTTTTGTTTTAGTTGTTTTTGTTCTCAAATTCGATCAGGCCAACTTAAGTTTAAATCCTATACAAATATATCATCCTGACACAAAATGATCTCAAAGTTTGCGACCGGTTTAAATTTAGTCACGAACGTATCGTAAGATTGTAAACATTTCATTTTGGTCACAAATCAGTTGCGAATAAGGAAAAGAATACATTGAAATTTAAAAGTAACAATTTGGTCACATAGCAAAAAACTATTCACTAGGGACAAACTTTGATGGTTAAGTCCATTACAAATGCTATTAATTTTCTATGTTAATTTATAAATTAACTTCATTATGTAGATCTAAGAAAGAAGCCTACCAAGAACCATATTCAAGTAAAGAAGGAGGCTAGTTCGACGATAAAGAAGGCGACTAGTTCAGCTCCTCACTTTATCTCTACTCTGAAGTCATATAACATCAAGAAATCATATTTGGTAAATTCGATCTAATGCCCATAAATCTTTAAGAAAACAAAATAACTAGTATATAACATCTTATTCATTTACATATGGTGAGTCATTGTAGCATCTTCCGATGAAATTTTCGACATCAAACAATTTAAGAAAGGGAGACGTGATTCTTAGAGACGATAAAGGTGGATCCTGGAAACTTCGACTCAACAAATCTAGTAGAGACCAATTTTTTCTTGGATGTGGTTTTAGAGATTTCAGGGTCGCGAATGGATTAACAGAAGGCGATTCATGCAAGTTTGAACTTGTTGAGAACGAAAAGGACAAGCCTCCAATTGTGCACTTTTCGTGTAAGCTTTTATGCCTTCGAATTTGATCAACTTCAAGTTAATTACAAATTTGTTTATTTGAAAGAAAGTTGATTCAATCGATTCCATCAATTATTATCACCGTTTCTAAAGTGATGTTATATTAATTCTTCAGGCCTAGGAAAGAAGCATGTCACGAACCATATTTGATTACGGGATCATAGTAATTCAACGATATATAGCTAGTGTGACTGGTTCGACTCAAGTTGAGAAGGAGAATTGGCAAGCCTCCTATCATGAAAGCTTCATGTATGCTAATATATGTATCTTTGTTTAGTGTTTTCTTGAGATTATCCGTTTTAAGGTTAAATGCGTCTATAAAAGAGTTTGTAGCTAGCCCCAAATAAATCAAAGTTAAGCTCGTTTTAAGTTAATCTAAACAAGTATGCATGACATATTGCAGTGAAAGTAAGCTCTACTCTTTCTGGAATAGAAGAGTGCCCATACTACACCCGTGAAATGAAATCGGACCACATGGAAAAGTCGATAATGGTAAATCGATATAGTTAATTGACATTATAAGAAAAAAGCTCAATATGCAACATATTTTCTGTGACATAATATATATGCAACATATTTTCTGTGACATAATATATATGCAACATATTTTCTGTGACATAATATATATGGATTATTTCTAACAAGTGCGGTGCATGCATGTAGTATTTGCCAAGTGAATTTGCAAGGAAGAATGGATTGTTGAGCAAGGAATAAATAATTCTGAAAAAAGCATTACGAACAAGTATTATTTATTTTAAAAACGAACAATTTTTTTTACAAGACTAGGACTGGGTTTTGTTAGTGTTTGGAAAATTTGGTGAACAATATGGTTTTTTATTTGTTTTAAATATTAATAATTATATATTTTTGTAAATAAAATAATTATTTATTAGTGAGTTTGTATTTTTTTTAGATAGATCATAACAAATTGAAGCATGTCTAAAACCAGATCAGATAAATAAGATATTAATGCTTAAATTGATGAAATAAGTGCAAGTGTTTTGTTTAATCTCTCATTGATGGAGTGATAAACACAAACATTTAAGTGGTGAAGTATATAATGGGTTTTTGTCTCATGTTGAAGACTAATAAATCTTAAATGGATTTATAAATGGGAATTTTCATGAGAACATGTTTCTACATGGTTAGGGACACCTAGTGGCTACCTATTAGGTGCGAAGCACCCAACACGTGGCATGCTTTGCATTTTGCATCGTCGCTTAAGAGCCGTCTTTGCATTTTGAACTGTTACATGAGGGTTCAGCTGTTACCATCTGTTGATGTTTAGTAGATGAGTTGTTCAGCTGACAGCTAACTGTTGCTAGTTCGTGTATTTTACAAGGCAGTGTTCGGCAGATATTCGTATCCGTTGAAAGATAGATTTCAGCACTAATGTAGTTAATTTATACAATAATAACAATTGATATAATTTATTAATTAGGAGACCTTTGGTATAATGTTGTTAATGATAAAACCTTTGGTGTAACTTTATTAGTGAGTAAACTTTTGGTATTACTATTTTGATACTGTTACATACTCATACATTATATATATAGGAGGATTGTTCTTTTGTAGGAGTTGATTGAATTTCTAATAATTCTTAACAATTACACCACTCAAGAAAACAATTGAAAGAATCACTCTCTTTTTGCATTCTAGCTTCGTC
Source organism: Flaveria bidentis (assembly GCA_018326385.1). Classification (NCBI taxonomy): domain Eukaryota; kingdom Viridiplantae; phylum Streptophyta; class Magnoliopsida; order Asterales; family Asteraceae; genus Flaveria; species Flaveria bidentis. The sequence goes on from BJCM01061737.1 coordinate 18,579, forward strand.
TTCTTTTTTGTTTTCATCTTTCAAGACACATTCGGTTGCATTGTTACCTTGAGTGCGAGGATATCTCTGGCAGTACAAAGATACTATTTAGCTATTGTATCTTAGGAGACAGATGCGTTCATTTGAAAAGAGGGTGAAATATGTTTTAGTTGAACAGAAATTGATGTGGGTCCAAGTGTGGATGAGCAAGCTTTAGTCTTTTCGGAGGCCCAAGATCGCTTATCAAAAGAGGCTTCAATGAAATGGGCATAACTTGAGCTAGAAGTCTTCGTTTCAGGCCCGGGACCAGTTAAAACGACCGTTGGACCGAGGAGCACGTTTTCACAAACTGCCGTAGACGGTTTGGGTCATCGTTTTGGCCCAAAAATGACTTATTTTAGGAGTTATTTCAATTTTTGTTTCATTTTAACATTTTGTTGGACTTTGCATTTGGCTCAGTTTTTGGCCCGTTTATGTTTCGTGGCCCATTCAAATTTGGTTTTGTTTCTTTATATGTTTGTAAGAGATGGGGGAAAGATTATTAAAGTTTATGAAAAATTTGTTTTTTTCTCTCTATCACAGTGTGTGTTAGTGTAAACCCTGATTATCGGTATTTTTTGTGAATCAACGATAGTTAGAAGAATTGTTTCTGGTATTCTTGTTGAATCAACAGTCTCAATTATCTATCTCTCTGTTTCCGACTGCATCAGAAAACCTCAACCATCACTTAAACTTTTGATTAGTTGGTAGTGCATCATAGACAAAGATGAAGTTCTCTTTTGAAGAAAACTTCAAAACTCAATTAAAGGAAGTTTTCTTTTGAATTTCAAAACTCAAGTAAAGGAAGTTCTCTTTTGAAGAAAACGTTTTGAATCGGTTTCAATTCATATAAACTTTGTTATTATTTACATTCGGTTTATATAAGGTATTGTAATTTTCAGTGTTGTGATTATTATTTCATTAATTATTAATTAATGTGAACCCACGTTCTGCAGTTAGTAATCATATACAAATATGAAACAACATCAGAGATTGAATTAACAAACTTGTGTATTAAATAGTGAAATTGTTCAACCAACAGTTTTACAATCGATCCAATGGTATAAAACCTCTTTCAAGCAACGCTTTGTTCTTGAGGAAACAACACTACCTTTACAAATCAATTTCTAATAATATAAGGAAGTCTTCATCTTTGACTTGTCTTACAACAACATTGCTTCTTTATTCCACACGAGATGAACCTCTAGGTCCTTATCTGCCTCTATGTCGTTTTCTTACTCCTTGTTTCTCTCATTTATTCAGTCGTATACAAATTTACCATATTCATCATATTTGTAGCACTAATATTTATTCTGGTTGTTGTTTCTTTAACACGTGTTTTGTTCACGTCCTCTTCCTCCTCTAAGCAGTGTTCTTACGACCGGATCAGACCGGCCGGTCTGACCGGTTTGACCGGGGATCTGCCAGGTACGTGGCCGGTCCGGTCTGCTATGGATCGTTTTTGTCTGGTCGGACCGGTGGTCGGACCGGGAAATCAGACCGAATTTTGGTATTATTTTTTTATTTTAAGTTTTATATATAACTATAAAGTACATATATAACGTATATATAAATTACTTACATTTAATTACATATATACTGTATATATTATTATGACATCATATCATCCGGTTCTTAAATCCGATCCGACCAGTTCGACCACCAAACCCAAAAGACGTTCGGCTCGACGTCCGACCCGGCACCGAAAACATTACCTCTAACTAATCCTTTTTATGTCCTTTAATGTGGTTTTTATTACCACAACATTTTCCATGATGCCAATTTTCAAAATTAATTTATAAAATGTTATTATCCTTCATACAACACAATAGGGGTTGGCATGGTTTTTTTTTCGATACAATGGTTGTTGCACTTGCCATATAACCTATTGATTTGCTCATACCCTTGTTAAACAAAAACAATGAAATCACATTTACTAAGCGAGACATCTCACTAAAGAACAAATGAAAAGAAGAGGTCACACTTGTTAAGTGCAACATCTCAATAAAACAATTAAAATTATGCTACAATCACACATTATATTCAAGCTACTTATTACCTCATATATAATCACACTTAAGAAATAACTATGCTAACTTATTATCCACATATTGTACATAACGTAATTACACTACGCTATTATGCTATGTATTTGATTATTCCACGTCTCCATATAAAAGTTTTGTCACGATCCACATATTTGGTTATATTTTTATCGACTTAAATCCACCAAATCATCCCTATATATTGAAGGACTATACCAACATATGTTGGCTTTGGAGTACCGGGCTATCCTCAAGTACTGACCAATGATCCTTTTGTTTTTGGTTGACGAGCCTTGCCTTGTTTGCCACAAGGCTTGTTTGGATTATTTTTTTGGCGAGCATGCAATCCATTGCAAACTTGGGTTTAAATAACCAAAGTTAAGGAAGTTCTATGTGATTTTCTTAAACGGGTAAGAATTTCTTCTAAAAAGAGGTTTTCATAATTTTTTGACGAACCAACTGATATTATTGTGTTTGGGTGGGCAGGGGAACACATATTTGGGCCTTATAGCAGCGTCTCCTCTTATTGGACTCCAAGACAATGGTTTTATTACAAGTTAGGTTGCGTTGAAAACGAAATCAAACAAAATGACTAAATATGAGAAAACTTATCTAGAAAACCAACGCATGCTAAACCTTTTGCTTTTTAATTATAGATTTAGTTTCTTAGCCCCATTGACTGTTGATTTGCTACTCAGGAAACAAAGGGTCTTGTATAGTAATTTGTCGATTCCTAGGCCCTAAAGTTTTGATTTTAGTAGGATCAGTTTGCTATCCAAAAAAAGGTTTCGGTGTATCTTAATGTTCGTTTGTCTACCACTTTATTATAATTGTTTGTTTTTAGATTAAAGTTATTTTAATCTTTGTTCACGTTTTAAGTTTTAAAAATATTGTTTAAAATGGTATATATGCTTTATTTTTTTGAAATTAAATTACAGTAGTAAAGTGTCACTTTCCCAATTTGACCATTAGGTGGTCTAGCATACTTGATTAGATTTTAATTTTAAGGGAGTCTTGTTTTATACACCACTGATAAAGTGGTTTACACCACTAACACCTTTTATGGTCAAATGTTTACTTTCTATCAACAGCCGCCGTTTATTGCATATAAAAAAATATTATTCTTCAACAATTTAATAGCCTAATTACTTAAAGAACCAATTAAAAAATTACATCTCATATTATACAAATTGCAAACCAATACATATAAAACACATAGGAATCCATTATCTTGATTATTTTTTTAATATGTCTAACACTTTTCTGATTTATTATATAAAATACAATTTAAAATTTTTATTAATAAAAATAATAACACAATTAGTTAACAAATTAACAAATTACATGAACAAGGATCACATTTGTTCATTTCTTCGTGAATGTTCAGTAACAAGAAATTTCGTTTGTTTTAGTTAAACGAATGAACATAAACAAAGGTCAAGTTTGTTTCCACACCTCTTCATTTGCGCGCTCGCAAACATGGGAAGAGGTTTTTACTTCACAAACTGTTTGTTTTCTGGAAGACGTTTCATTAAAAAACGTCTTCCTCACCTCTGCACGGAGAAGAGGTGGAACAATGTCTTCACACCTCTTCTAACCTCTTCTCTTCTAAAATGATTGAGCCCTAACATCTGATCCCATCTCCATTCCCCACCCATCTTCTACCCACCTCCCCCACTCTTCACAACCATCATCTTCGGCCGCCGCCCTCGTC
>BJCM01061738.1:0-20976 GCA_018326385.1 Flaveria bidentis
ACACAATCGAACATACGACACACATAAGCACATAATCGGCACAAGAACTCAAGAAAAACACACAAAATCCCTCGAATCCTTACCCTGAATCCGGCCCTTCTCTTGATCTTCTTCAATCCCCGACAGCACGCTTCTTTCCCTCTGAAATTTCGTCTGAAAAGAGTGTGGTGGGGGAAATGGGCGACCATGCCCCTTTTAACCACCACTTTTGTACCTTCTTGTCCTTTTACACCCTTAGTCCCTCATCTTAGGTTAACTTTGCATTTGCCACCTTTATTATTCCTTTATTGACTTCTATTAAATTTTCGGGTGTTACACCGATCAAACACAATGATCAATGGAATTCAGATTCCAATTCCATTGAATTCCATTAAATTCCATTGAAATCCCGCATACCAAACGCCCCTAAGCGCGTGTGTTGCGCGTAGTTTTCTTGTCTACTATTTTAATTTGTTGGAAGAGGAGATGCATTAGGTAAGTACATTTTATACAAAGGTTAAAGAGCCTGATCATGGTCATAGTTGGGTTATTGTCATATGTTTATAGTTTAAGAAAAACTGGGGTTACATATGTTTATGATAAGCAACAAAAAGAGCATTTGGTTTAAAGAGGATAAAAAAGGGAATGCACCGTGTCTTTTGCATATAGTTAGTGGGCTAAATTGATATATTTCAACTTATAGTCTTGCAGGTAAGCAAATTAATTCTAAAATGTTTACAACATTCGACACTGATGTTGGTTCTTTTCTATAGGTATAATTTTATAATTATATGATTTATTGTGTTTTAAATAATTAAGCACAAAATTTCTTCATTGATGTGTCAGCAGCCCATTAAGTTAGTAAAAAATGTAGCCTTTTCTTTTCTCATAGCAAATGTACTGCAACATTACATTTTGCTTACACAGGCCTGGCGTAATCTTGTTTTTTTATAAATTATTTTCACAGTTTAATTTTGGAATAATGTTGTTTGATTTTTGTTTAGATTATAAATTTATCATTTTTGCAACCAATAGGTTGTTTTCAAGTGCCTTTGTGAAATTCTAAAGTATAACTGATAACAATGATCAATGAGAAATAATAAAGAATCATTTTAATAAAACCTATAATAGAGGTTTTTATGAGGAAATCTGACATGTTTTGTATATGATGTGTAGATTAAGCCTTAATCATCATGGGATGTTGATCCCAAACCCCGAATCTTTCCTTTTTGTTTGTTTTACCCTCCCCTTGAAGAAATAAATGTTATTAAGAGAACTTTATAAGATCACTTCGGACATAAAAAGTTTTGGATCATGACATGAATATGTTGTACTCCTATGCAATTTTCAAACGCATCTATCATGCAACTCTATTTGTCTTGCCTAGAAGCAATTAGGGTCTATATTGATCTAGAAATACTTTATTATTGCACCTATAAATTGATTTGCATAGTTTGCATAGTTTACCTCCAACTGAAGGTAAGTGTTTTCTTTTGGTGTCATGTGGAGTGATTAATTCAACACATGCATGTAGAAATAAAGCATACATGTAGAAAATGATGCAAACTCCAACAATGATCATAGCTCCTGCATGCAAACAATAAACAACAAACTATGAGACTAAGCATTCTTTTAGGTATCAAGCCATTGTCCTTCAAGTTCAGTTATGAAGCAAGTGACTATAATCTAACAAACATACATACAAATTAATCATACACACCTTCCATTGAACATCATAATCAAAATTAACTCACAACACAAATGGATCGAATTGAATCACAATTAGCAAGCATCAGAGCTTGGCTTCCATGACCAAAGCCAGCCATGGTGAAATTTGTCATCGCGATCGTGAAAAGACAGTAGATACAAGCTGAACCGCGTAGATTTTAAATTTTACTATTCATAACGTTTTGTTTTTAACATATAGGATAATTGTCTACAACACTAGCATTACATGTCATGTCGGTTTTCATAGAGTATTACTACTTTCATATAAACCATATCTCAATATTGGTAGACTTCATCCATATCCATCAGTATGGGGGACACAACCACAGAAAACGTTTAAGATGTATCATCCATGGATATTCCCATTGGGGATGTTGTTTATATATGCATTAATTGTTGCTCATCAACAACTTATTTGGCTATTCAAATTTGATCATCGTCGTAAGCCCTACAGACTGATCGACTTTTTAAAGCTGTGTTTCATGTTACTTTTGCACGTGTTGCACCTTCTCTAGCCGCGATATTTCTCTCTTTTATGGCCTTAATAATGTAAGTGCATTGACACGATGTGTTCTATAATAAAAAAATCTTAAAACACCTCACTAAAAACCTATCTTCTTTTTATGACCATCGACTCTTTGCTTTTCTCTTTTTGGACAACGATATTATAATTGGATTTTGTCGGCAGATAGTCCTAGTACCAGTAACTGATCATAATGAAGATGATTAGCAAAAAGGTAACTTTAATTCAATTTCTTCTGCCTTTAAATAATAAAAAAAACTTTGAGAAAATGACCACACTAAGATGTGTTGTATATATCATGAGCATAATTTTTGCTTCTAGAGATTATTTTCCAGCTGGTTGGCCCAATCTGGGTCTTAATTTTGACTCGATCTCACGATAGTTTAAGTGGCAAGAGTGCATGTTATTAATCAAACAATTTATGTTTGAAGATTTTAGTGTTATTAATGTTATTTTAGTATAGTTTGATTTGCATAATACAAGTTAAAAGGTGTGAAATTTATGTTTGTTAGAAACTATTGTAATTTCAGGCTCCAACAAACCTAGGGATTCAAGAGGGCATCGCCCCTTTTGAAAGGGTTTGTCATTTGAAAGTTGCTTCCTAGTTACATGGTTGATAGAGAGTTGTATGAAAACTGTTTATTATTGGTAAATGATTTAAACTAATAATGTTGAGTGACAACATTTTGGTCGTCGGTGACAACTTGGTCATCAGTTGTAATCGCCTTTAGTAGAAAATTAGTACACTAATCAACACTAACTTGGTCCATCAATAGCAACTTATACGAAAATTAACGTTAACTTAATTGGATGATGACAACTAATCATCAATAGTTGCTTAGTCACTATTGATGAAGTTTATGTTAAGAGCTTTAGTACAGATGTAACAAAATAATTGTTAAATATATGTACAACCGTTAATTAATATTTTTTTACAAAAGTTGCATCATTTTAACTTAATTGTTGTAGTAGTTTCCTACCTATAACAGGTAAATATTTGGTCTTTTTAGACCATACACACTAGAAATTTGTTTTTACACGAAAATACATTCTCATTCTTGTAGAACTTTCTAATTTATCCGGTTAAGATTTCATACCACTAAATACAAAACCATATATTATTGATGTGGAAATTTTATCATATGATACCATTCAACGACACCACAATCTTCAAATAATAATATCCATTAGGGGTGAAAGGGTCACTTCTTTCTCAACCATCATGAACCATCAACCCCATCTAAATTATAAGTTGTCATTTTATTTTAATCACTTACGACCCTCAACAGGTACACCACTCATTTCTTGACCCACTTGAATCCTTAATATATTTTTTTTGAATAAAATTAAATTATATATTTACAAACATAAAGACATTGAAAAAATAATAATTCTCATTGAAACATATAAAAGAGTATCAAACCGCTTATGAGACAAAAATGTTTAATTTTAAAACAATCTCCGTTTTTGTTAAAATATGCACCGACACGTTTTGGAAAATAAAGACGTAGTAGTATTTAGATTTCTCTGAAAGATTAACGAGCACAAGTACTTATTTGATAAAAATCTAAACTGGCCTTAAATTATTTATTGGATTAAATATCTACACAGAAAAAGACACACGCTTTGTTACGATTGGTGGTTGAATATGTTTTGAATGTGTACTTATTGAAAATAGATAATTAATGAATTTTTGAAGCCACATATCAACCTGACACTACTACCCATAAGGGTTGCGACTGGTGAGAGCGGAGATGCTATATACAGATAGGTTGGAGTCTATCATGGGCGAAGTATCATAGGAGATCCCCCGACAGGGGGGCTTCCCTCTTTTTTTTATCGCCAAAAGTGTTGTTTAATAGTCCGGTAGTATAAAACTTTGGTTCGGTAGTTTAATTTTTTTTATATTGAGTTTGTCCCTTCGAACAAATTTAATTTCGCCACCGAACCCCTCCCCTCTAATCAATATATGAGTGTCCAAGCTCCGTCATTGAAATTTAAACATTTAAGTTGATGAGTGTTTGTTAGTTTTTTATTTTAATTTGTTTATCTATTTTTTTCTACTTTAATACATTACTAACTTTTTTAAATGAAGAGCGGGAAGACTTTCTCCATAACTTTTATTTAAAAAACACTAAAAAGTAAACAGTTTTAACAGTAATGCAAATACCCTTGAAAAGGTGTTTTCTTTTATTGAAATTCATAATAAAATATAAAAATAAAAGTAATTTATAGTATTTATAAATTACTATCGTTAATCGATCTTATAAATTACACCTAGCTCTCATTTAGTTGGTAATTTTTGTGTTTTCCACATGATGATAAGTTTTAATGCTTATTATGAATAAGATGATACAAGTGCGTGTTTATCTTTTTTGGCAAAAGAGTAGGGTGATGTAGAAACGTCAAAAGTGGAGGGCACCATGAATGCTTGTGAATCTGTTTGCACATCAATGTCTTATCACCTTTTTCTTTTTGGGTTAATTACTTAATTACTTTTATATATATGAAGAATAAATAGAAGTCTTAAGCATGTTTTATGTCCATTTTAACTCTTAATAATTCTAACCACCAACTCAAGTTACATATTTAAAATGTTTGTAATACGACCAGAAATTAAACAATTGCTGATCTGGTTATATACTTGTTTATCTATATGTTTCGCGTCATCGTGTGTATTTTATAGATATAATTAATTAAAGTTTAAACTAAAGAGAATATGCGATGCATGCTTGTATTAATTTAAACTATACCCAAACTCCTACTAATCATTCCACTACACTTCTATAAATAACAAGCCAAAAGCTAAGTGATATGCGCTTTAAAGTGGATACACACCATATAAAACAATCTATCCTTTAAATTTAAATATTTTGGTATACTATTTTTATTTATAATGGGGATTTAAGAATTCAAAATAAATATGTATAGTAATGGCCATTTGTAACTTAACCAAATATGACTTTTAGTAATGGCCATAGATCTACTAGCAGATTTTGATCACTACTGAAACAATAAAAACCTAACAATCTACAAGATTTGAGTGTAAATATTGTTATTGTGAAAGACTATTATTGTGAAAGACCGTTTAGATTTCGTTTTTCATGAGAACCTGTTACTTAAACTTACATGACTCGTCATCATATTGTTAAAAGCGAGATTAGATTATATTGTTTAGATGTTGAAGTTCAATGTGTAAATACATACAATAAACTAAAATGAGAATAAATCCTTGCATGATAACCCCAGAAGTATATAAACATAATAAATATTGACATTAACATATTTTATTATAATAGAAGTTATGCAAGACTCGTTACAACAAATAATTTGTGACAAAATACATACGCAGAGCAAAGTTTATTTCATTTTCTTCTAGAGCAAAGTTTAATCTAAACTTAAAGAGCTATAGGAGATCACTATAGTGCTTTATTACTACAGATCGATTATTGTTTATATCAACACCAAATCAAATCTTAAATTAAATAACACAATTAGTCAATTAGTTCTGAACTAAATTGTTGGCTTGTTAGATTAAAAGTGTTTTCAGCGAACTCTTCTTGGCTATCCAACGACCACGACGAGCTCAGACAACTGCCCCATGTAAGTGAAGGTGCTATTTCGCTATAAGGGTCAAAAAATGGCTTTACACTGTCATCTTCTAATAACTCTAAATCCTTCCATATTTCATCCATCCCGTAGTACCCTTCTTGTTCCACACTTGATTCACTAACTCTAGTCGCGCTACTCTTGAAATTGCTATTGATGTTATTGTTTTTCCCTTTCATGACGGTGCTCATCATCTTTTCAACTCCACCAGTGTCGTAGAAGCTTCTTTCTTTCGTCTCGATCATAGGCATGGAAGTGACGGTAGGGTGACTGGTACATATTGATGATGAGGAAGAACAATATGAGATGGATGGAGATGGAGACAGAGATCCCGATGTTGTCCTTTTCATTTCTTGAGCTTTTTTCCTCATATGAGTTCTCCAGTAGTTCTTGATCTCGTTATCCGTTCGTCCTGGTAGTTTGCGTGCAATCTTGGACCACCTGAAAGCATTATAACATTAAAGTTGAACAAAACAAATTCAAACTCAATGTATTTACCATATAATAACTATATATTTGTTTCAATATTTCTGGTTTAAAATAATTATCATGCATTGAATAGGATCAAGTTAAAGCTTTCGCTAACTACAAAATAAAGTAGTGATGATGAAATGTTGTGATGGAACTATCATGAATTAGGAAAACCGTCCTAATTAAGGCATGTGTTTGTGACAATATTGACGCCATTAAAATGGACAACACATGTTTGTGACGGTTTTAACCTTAGTAATTATATGGTTTATGTACGTAGTAGTACTATTTGAGTATATCGAAGTTGGATGACTTTATAATTTGAAGGCAAAAGATGAAATTTAAAATAAGTGGAATAAAGAACAAACACTAAAATTGTATTTACATGTATTTATCAAAAAGAATTTTTCTTATCATAGTAAGACAAGCACTAAGAAACAAATAGAAAGGGGATACAAATAGTGTTATGTTTTCTTAATGCGTTTCCTAAACAATAAACAACTTTATTAAAATTTATTTCTTTTTAAATAACATAATTATCACAATCATAGTTTTGAAGAATTAAATTTACAATAAGAATAGTAAGCACTAAGAACCAGTAATGTTACTCTTCTCCTCAGAAATCATATTCATGGCTATGAGACATAAGAAAATAGGAAAAATAGACATTAAGACCATGATATAATTGATTAAATGTTTTGTTTTGAATTATGAATGTGAAACATAGGCACAAATTAACATAATTAAAAAGAACAATACTTTTATGAAGTTCTTGATACCTACATCTGTATTACTCTAAAACTATACAATAAGATTAATAAGAACAAAGGATCAAACCTGTTGCCATATTTAGAATGAAGTTCAAGCACAAGTCTTTCTTCATGTGGAGCTAGCTTCCCTCTTTTCAACCCGGGATTCAGATAATTAACCCACCTCAGCCTGCAACTTTTTCCAGTTCTTTTCAAACCTGAGAATCAAAAGTCCCACAAAAACAAAAATAATCCCCAAAAGTATGTTTTTTGGGGGTATACACAAGAGAAAACGTTAATTTGTGACTAAAAGTTTAACACTTTGATATTTTTCCTTTCATAAAATTTGCACCCTAACAACATATACTTTGTTTTTTTTACTCCCGCCACCTTCAAACCTGAAACTTTGGCTATGAAGTCCCACCGACGGTCCCCGAACATGTGAACGTAAAATACCAACTGGAAGTCTTCGTTTTCGGTCCATGGACCCTTTCGTGTTGTTTCTTCGTCTCTCCCGGACATTTTCTCTCTCTAGATCTCTCTCTCTCTCTCTCTCTAGTTTTTGTAAGTTCTTGCAAGTGAGTTGGAAGGTAGCTTTGGTGGAGTTATTTATACTAAAGTTTTTTTTCTTATTTGGGTGGAATGTGGAATTTTATGATGATGTTCATTTAGAAAAGGGGAGTACATTCACCACAATGGAGTAAATATATGTGTTTTTATTATTTTTTTTGTTGTATATATATTTGTCAACGATAAATCATTATAACATGTAAGTTACAAAGTGTGTTCACAGTTGTATATGAAAATAAAGGAATATGCATTATGTTATTTTCCTTAGGGTTTTGTTCTTTATTATGATCCAATTGTTAAGCCGTATTCGGGTTATGCCTTTGATACATAGGGCTAGGCGTAAGTATTAATCGGGCTCGGCCCGTGAAGCCCACGAAACCCGACCGACCTGTGAGGATTCGAAATCCGGACAAGTAATATACGGGACAGTTCTTTAGGCTCTATAAATAAATACTAATCGATTCGGGTCTGGTCTAATCCAGTCAAAACCCAAGGATAGCCCGAAAAACCCGGTGAAGTTTTTTATTAAATCCAGAAAATTTTCATTATATGCTTGGGTAAGAACCCATGCCCAAAATAGATTAAAAGAAACCTAATTCGGTTGTTTTTTTGTTAATCACATTGGGTAAAATTTTTGGATCACTAATCTTTACTGGTTTTCTTTTGATGTTTCAAGAAAATTGGGTCAATGACTATTGACATGATTGAATAAAGAATGAAGACAAAAGATTAAAGATTTATTATTCCGTTTAACTATTCATTATTTGATTTAATGGAGTTGAGTTTTATTTGAATTGGCATAAAGATTGGTTGATCATTTTTTTGAAGTTTTATTTGAATGGATTGATGTGTTTTAGAAAGAATTAAGTACGTATAATGCTTTTTAACATGTTTTTAAAGAAATATAAAATTTCATAAATTTATAGGGGAATATGCAATTGGTATTTTTTAAATTGGAACCAAAGTGAAATTCTAATTGAATGAATGAATTTGGTTGAATTCTATAAACTAACCCGACCCTCAGAACATGCATGTAACCAAACCCATAAAAGGATCAATCTTTCATCCTAGAAATTAGTCACATTCAGTCAGGTCCCAATCCGATTTGTTTCAGGAGTCCGGTCCCAATCCGATTCGTTCAAGGTTTCTGGTCCTAGACCCACTTGCGAACACTTTTACGTCAGGTATCCGCCCTTAAATTTTAGCGTTATTTGTTTTCCTTTTATTTATTTTAAGCAAGAATATAATAAAAATATTAAAGCCCATTAGTGTTTCTAGTGGTCATAGACATGTCTTTTAACACCATGACAACTTGTTATTACTTAATGTGACTTTATATAAAAGAACCAACTTAATAACCTAATTTTACATTTCCTTTTGACTTTTTTTAATTCATATCATATTGCCAATAGAAGATCAGTCGACAAATCTATAGGTCCCACTAGGTCAAAAACAGTGACATACAAAAACTTAAGGGTGAGCAGATACTTAAGGGTGAGCAAATAATTAAATTAAACGAACTACAATTCATTTAACCAACATAAACAAACTGAATTAATCGTATCAAATAATCGATTGTTGTATTCCAAACTAAGAAGCCTTGACACGAGGGACTTGAAATCATTAACATACATTGAATTTATTTTTTTGGGTGTTGTGAACCCTCCTATTCAAAAAATGAGTACGATGCGATGGTTTAATCTCTAGGAAACCATCGATTTCTATAGCTATGCATTCAAGAATCTTCCCTTCTACATTGTTTTGTTTTCAATCAACACCATCAAGCAATTACATGGATTATACTTGCTTCTAGCACTAAGCATTTCCACAGGCCTTCACTTAGGTCTACTCCACAAGATGTTCACCACACAAGTCTTTTGATCACAAGGATCCTTCTTCAACTCACACAGTTCAATTATTACTGGATTCACACATATCTACGATTGCTACTCACAAGCTAATTGATTCTTTACGTCGTCCAACACAAGCATTGCTATTCTCTAGAGTTTCCTCTCACGTCTTGTTTCTACAGTACTAGTTTGATTCACATAAATTCGATGTTGCATAACTCGCCTTTACACATATGGCATCTTCTCTCAGTCTTCTCCTTGATCCCTTCTCTGGATCTATTCAATTGTACCGATCATAAACACAAAGATCATGTGATTCATCTTCTTTTAGTGGTCTTGATCATCTTCCTTGCTTCTATCAATATTCAGTTGTTGCTAATTCATGTGCTTGCTCTATTGCTCTTCCTTGATGAGACACAAGCCTTTATTGTCTCCTAATTCTTACACCAGTTGTTGGAAAATATATGGATCGAGCAATGCAAAAACAATCGATTTTGGTGAACTCCTAACGATGCCTCTTTCTTTATAATTGTTGATCAAACAGCACTCAAAAAAATCATTACAAAGACCTTTGATATACTACTTGCAAGTGTGTTAAACAATGAATCTTTTTTAACGCAAATATTAACCAGGTAGTCGGATTGAATTTTATTTTTTATATTTTTCAATTTAAAATCTTATATTTTGAATTAATTTAATATTCTAGAATCCATATCTATAGTATCTAATAAAAAAAGTTTTTTTTCACTTGTCATCTTCTTAAACTATTTTTTAACACTTGTCATTTTTCTAAATATTCTTATTTTATTTTCTCTCAAAAAAATATTATAGTAATTTAAACACTCAAACAATTTCTCTCTCCTCATAAAAACTAATTTGGTCAATTTATACATTTTTTCTCTTATCTATATTTTTTTTAAAATCAAACTATGTTTTTAAAATAAGTTTTATTAAGAAAATTAAAATTCATATCTTTTCTAAAATATTGAACCTTTTCAAACAAAATATTTTAAATCAGTATTTTTTAAAATAATTATAACAAATATGAAATTTTTTAAAAGCATTTTTATTAAAACAATCAGAAATTAGAAAGTTAAGTTTTTAATAAACAAGATTTTTATAAATAATAAATATTTATAAAAAAATCTTAAAACAAATATTTAAAAATGAAACTATTTTGATAAAAGAGTTAAAAGTAGTATAATTGTTTTATCTTTTGAACAAGTACATATATATAATTTTATACATATCTTATATTAAAGTATCGTATTATAACTTTTCGTGTTTATTACTAACGATAATCTGTTTAGTAAATGAGTTTCTAGACTATATATTATCTATATATCTATCTATTTATAACTTATATATTATTTATTTACTTGAAATAGCTATTCATATGCAATTATAATCATATTTTATCTTGATCAAACATGGTTTTATAATTCATATATTTTTATTACTAATTATTTATTATTTTATTTATTCAACCCGTGTAACACACGAGATACTAACTTAGTTCTATATATTTAAGTCTTCATATAGTTCAGTAAATACACAAATCTACATTAAAAAAATATATTGCATTTAAATTCTATTATAAATTAGAGATATATGTTTATATATAGATAATTTTTATTTTTTATTTATTAAGTCATTCGATTCTTAAATTTGGTTTGACCAATTGTATCAGTGGACAAGTAAAACGACCTGATTCTTTTCATTTCGGGTCTGGTTTTGAAAAAACATTGACTAAAATAATTTTACTTGTCTTTGTTTGAATTGTTCAACTCAATCTCCTAAGTCCTAAGAACTTTAATCCACATGGTAATGTAATTGAATTAAAGATGACTCAAACTCTCATCATGTTATCTTGGAAGTTTGGAAAGTATCTTAAAGACTACTCACTTTACAACCGATTGAGTAATTAGTTGTAAGAGGTTATGACATGCTAGCTTTTAACTAAATCAAGAATGTTAGCCAATCAAAAGACAATTATTTAACCAAATCCTCCAATACAATTAGCATCATAATTATCTATTTCTAGGTGATGTAACCCACAAGTTATTGAGTTAATTATATAATTATTATGATATTTGTGACGTGTAATTATTAAAATAACGTTCAAACGCCTAGTCATCGTAGTAATCCAAAATCATTTTATAAATCTCATCGTTATGACCATCTAATAATTTATCGTATATAAGTGTGAGGAGATTAGATATATGTAACTTTTCGACTAAGCGTTGGGTCACAATGTTCGTACTCATCTGACCCTGGCTCCAAAGGTATTTATGTTTGGAGGTGACTATTCATTTAACTATTTAAGTGGTCCGACAAGTGGATCGAGTTTTCATATACCCTTTCCCACCACCTTTACAATTTGTTTATTTAACAAAAAAACATGTGTAGGTTACTTTATAAATTTTTAATTTGTATCTTGAAGAAATATACCAATTTTGTCGTTTTTGTTATAGTTTAAGTTGTGACTATTACTTTAATTAAATTAGATTTTAAAATAAGAATTGAGAGCTGTACTAAGGAAGAAATAATATTCACCTTAACTTTTACTGGTTTTATATTTCACTACCTTGAATAAGTTTTAAATGAGGATAATGTATTTGATGTTATTGCCAGAAGTTATGTATGTACAAGACTAGTAATTTATAGTTGATTTTGTGAATTGTGATATGAAAATATAATATAAGTAACTTTTGTAATTAAATTTGTCAAATAAATACAGTGAAATTAATCTCATTAAGTTGATCAACATACCCTCAATTTGAAAAACAAGACAAGGTACACTAGGGCCGTCCAAATAGTTTGCGGTTAGGAGCTCGCTCGAAAAAATCTCTCGTGAAATGACTAGGCCTTAAACTGAACCGAGCCAGCTCGGTATGAAAATGAGCTAAACTCGTATTGGTTCGTGACAAGTCGAGACGGCACGGTTTAGCTCGGTTCAATATGGCTTGGATTATTTTACTTGTAATATATTTTTTCAACTATTTCTTATTTAGTCAAAATATTAAAATATAATGTTTATATTGAATCGTTTCATGTGATGATTATATATATTTATATATTAAAATGAATTATTTAAACATACTTTCGATTTATTTATTAAAAGCAGACTACTGGATGTTATATAATGTTACTAGTTTTATATATTTGATTAATTAGATAATGATAAAGTTATTTGTATTTTGTTGAAATTTAACTTTGTTTCTTTAAACTAATATATATTTTATGAAACTTGATATTCACCGGTTAAGAGTTATGTAGTATTTTAATTTTTTTATTGTGTTTATAAAATTAAAACCAAGTCAAAACGAACCAAACTAAGCTGGAGAGAATTACAGACATTATAATCACAAATAAATATTACCTACGATTCTAGTCCTAAATAATATTCAAAGAAAGAAGCTAAGATTTTGCATATGTGAGTGGGAGAAAATATTCAAAAGCTAGATGATCATAATGGCAATACTGTGTGTGGTCCAAGATTTCTTCATTTGGCACGAATACTACTAGAATACAAATATGAGAATTGTTCAATTACTAGTGTTTGTCTTCTTTAATAACTTATAGATTGTTATACGTATGGGCAATTAGTGGTTTGATGTTCACTCTTTCAACTAAAAGACATTTGGTTCTTGAAACAACCACCCGCTAAATATTTTTATTAGCATCATATAAAAATACCAAACTACTCTCTTATACTTAAAAAGTATAAAACGAAAATATAAATCCCAACCATTTGCCCTCACCCACTTTAAGCCTCACACAACCCCTTTTGGCAACCTTGTCTATCCTTGATTCCCTACTGTCTCAAGCAACAACAGCGCTACAATGTTTTAGGCAACATTGTCTATCATCAAAGGTAATTCTCATATGCAACTGTGCAACAACAAATAATTATAACAGCTAATTGTCAGCTGCCAACTTGAACGTTATATGGGTCGACCCTTATATAATGATAGTCTCTAGTCTAATTTGGGTAAGTTGTTTTCATAAGAGATTCACATATTTATTCTTGATTTCGTTTTTAAATTATGTATTAAATTTGCACGAGTAATAGTGAAATATCCAATGTGAAGATGAGCTTTTCGGATTTATAAAAATCTTTAGGGCATCAATTACGAAATACAAGATATGTTTGGAATGCATGGATAAAAGGCCCAAAGGAACGAAGCATTATGATTGAAATGAAAAAAGAAGTGTTTATTAGTTAATGGAATAAAATCATCTATTATACAAAAAATTTCAAACCCCCCTCCCCGCAAGTTTTTTCCTATTCTATTCATTCTTTCACCATTCGTTTCCAACACCCCAAGCCACCACCAACCAACACCAACACCAACGACCACTAGCCGCCACCACCATGGTTTTAGAAATCCTTATACGCTAGCCAAGCGGTGTGATGCCGACTGTCAATTAATAATATTAATCGGAGTAGAATTTTGAATGTAATTTTTTGAGCTTATAATACATACACACAAAGTTTTTATGTATATTTTATATAAAAAAAATCCAATTTGGCCGATTTTGGCCAACGGTTTGACCAACTTTTGCCGATTTTTATTGATTTTCACCGCCTACCAACATTATCATCGATTATGTGAAATCACAAAGGAAATCCACTAATTATCACTTAATCCTAATTTTTACAACACTAAATGCCACCACTAGTTAACCCGCCACCAATACCACAACCATTGCTGCTAGCTACCGCACTACCACTGACCTGTTGGAATAACCAATTGGTTCAAACCAAAATATATATAAACACACATATTTGAAATAATATACTGTGATTTTTTTATCAAACTCAATAAATAAAACTAAATACATAAACTCATATTTATACTAGAGAAAAACTACTCCTAACCCGATTCAAATATTATTTAAATAATCATATGAATAAACTAATAAGTATATATTTCCAACAAACCGATAACTGCTAAGTAAATAAACCAAACTTCTTGTTTCACAGCCTAATGTTGTTATTGCGGCTGTTGAACGAAAACCTACTACCATGTTGTTTCGTTCCGTGTGCCTCCTCTCGGATGACTTCTGCCAAATGAACTAATCGCATGCTAATCCATTCTTTTTTTGGCGAGGAAGAAAAGTCTGTTTTCGATCCTATCTTGAAACTTGGCTAACACCCTTAATCGTTCACACCTTCTAAAATGCTAATGATCGAAGCAAACTCCCATGCTAACCTATGTTCTAGCACTCCTGATCAAACAAGCTTGTTGTATGCTTTTGATCGATTTTGGCCACAAGTATGCGATGAGATAGCTTGTATGCTTGTTTGTTTGTTTCACTTTTTCCTTCTATTATTCCAACCTTCGATGAAGTAAGAAGCAACAAATGTAAAAAAAATTGTAACATTAAAATCTCTTAATGTCTCCACCTTAATTGTTGACTTCTTCCTTTTTCTTATTTTATTTCTTTTTCTTCTTCCGACTATGATAATCAAACATAATTGATAAATGAAAAACATACTTTTCGATTCTCCCTTTCTCTTTATATCTTCTAGTTGAGTTTGGATGTTATCTTTCCGTGATAGTTGGATCGGTTTTTTCTCCACCCTTGTATTCCGATCGGCTCTTCATGGGTCGTGATCTTCAGCTTTGATACCAATTGTTGGAACAACCAATTGGATCAAACCAAAAATATATGTAAACACACGTATCACTCTTTTCTATTATCAAACTCAACAAATAAAATTGAATAAATAACCTTATATTTATATTAGACAAAAATTAATCCTAACCCAATTCAAATGCAATTACTTCTTGTTTCACTTCATGATGTTTTTAGTTTGTCCAGAGCAACTACTTCAATTGTAAACATATCAAGATTAGATCTTTCATAACCTAAACCACTACCATCCGCCACCGGCCACCACCACCACCACCTCTCTATTTCATTCCCTTCTTTTTCTTGTCTAAGAGACAACATAATATTTACTCATTCAATTCTCACATGATAACTAAACATAATAATAAAATAGTAATGATTCATTTTATTCATTCTATTCACTCATTTTTTTTTCATTTTCTAATCCATTATTCCAAACAAAATAAAATAACTTAAAATTAATTTTTCCCACTACTAATGATATGCTAGAATACTAGTTTATTTTAGTAAACTGATAAGGGGGGATATATTACATATGCATAGAGCACTAACCATTGTTTTGATAAGAAGACATTGAGGAAGTGGAATTTGGTTTAAAAGCATAATTGACACATTGTGATGGGACTTGTCCCATTCTAACTAACAACGTGCTACCATGTATCCAGCATCTTCCAAGTATATTCAATCTTTTAACTTTTATAACAAACATAAATGATGTTTTTCTAAAGGTATCATAGTCTACTAGAAAATTGATTCTTATTTAAGAAGGATCATCAACGACCATAATCATAGGAGATTAGCGATGTATTAACCACGGATACCACATAATTCCAAAACTAAAACAAAAAATATGTAACTATCTATTGGTGTTTTAAAAATTAATAAAAAATCTATAAGTAAGCGTTGATATGTTGGTGATTACCAAGGATAAAAAACCAAAAAGAAGAAAAAAGCATAGGCGAAGGTTACATAGGAGAAAATATGTAACTATTAAAAAGTGATAATGAATCTATAACTATCTATTGGTGTTTTTCATTCAGAAATAGAAATTATATGTATTTCGTTCGAAAATTTTATACGTATAAAGTTCCCCATAATTTTTTGATAGATAAGATTTGATAAGAGTGTAACTTGTTTCCGCAAAAGAGTGTAACTTGTTTTTGAAGTTTTATTGTGGGCCTGAATCCAACAATCTATATCAGAGCGAGGTTATATGAAGAAGACGGTGTGAAAATCAAGTGATAACCGAAGTGAAGAACGAAGCCACCTGATTGCTCAAGAACAAAGATCTAATTGTGCGAGACAATCAAGATCAAGGTGAAAACTAATCGTGAGATATGATTAAAAAAGATCATGAAGCGTGAAGCAATCAAGATCTAGGTGAGAAGCCAAAGCCAATCATGTAAGACAATTAATAAGTTGGTGCGACAAGAACGGAGCGATTCAAGTCAAGATTAAATGAATCCGTGTGATATGGATATTGGTGTGAAGAGAGGTGAAATAATTTGCGAGTTTCAGTAGTGCCATTAGAGGTAAATGTTTGTTTGCAATAACAAAAGTAAAGATTTATTATTGTGTTCTTAGTGGCACGTTTGAAGGAAAAGACAATTGTAGAGATTGAAAAGTAAGAAAAAGAATTTACACTATTGTTTTTTAATTTGTGATGACATATTGATCTATAATTTTTTTGTTTTGCTTGCGTACACAAAATTAAAGTTGTGTTTCGAAGAAAAAAAGAAGCAACAAGAATACATAGGAAGTTTTTTTTTTGTTTAATATGAAAACAAGAATCAAGATCGAGAAG
Source organism: Flaveria bidentis (assembly GCA_018326385.1). Classification (NCBI taxonomy): domain Eukaryota; kingdom Viridiplantae; phylum Streptophyta; class Magnoliopsida; order Asterales; family Asteraceae; genus Flaveria; species Flaveria bidentis. The sequence goes on from BJCM01061738.1 coordinate 16,927, forward strand.
ATCTAGTAGATCCGGGCGGTATGGAGTTGCATATATTGAGAGATCATCCAACCGTGACGTGTGCGAAGGAAGGGCTGTGAGACGCTTAAGGTTAACTTTTATGAAACCGGCTGTGGAGGACTGATAGATTGGTAAATTTGAGAGCCATGAAGGTAATCATTAAGTTGTGTGATTAGAAAAAAAAGGTGAAAGAGGACCATGAGAGACGAAAAGAAAGATGCAAATCATGATAGTGTGGTTATCATGATGATGATGAGTGAGATGGGGCTACCAAGATCAAGTGAGTCGATTGAAGACAATGGTTTATGTGTCCAACTAGAGGATCGAAAAGGAAAGTGTGATGTAAACGGATCAAGAATTACGATGGATCACAGATGGGTCTTGTTGGGAATTCAAAATTTAGATGGCACATATCAAGATTAAGGAGGAGAATGAAAGATTTAATCTTGATAAAATAAATGAAATAAGTCTAAATCTTAGTTTTATTATTTGTCTAGTGGAGCTTAAATTAGAGTAGGATTGAATTTGTTTATTTATCTATTATTAATAAAATGTCATGTGTGATTTCTGCAAATGAGTGTAATTTGTTTTTTAAGTTTGATAGTGGGTATGATTCTAATAGTAACTTTGTATCTTCTGGAACACATGGTTGATTTGCACAAGTTTTTATCTAGCTATGCACATGATCATTTGTTGAAAATTTTTTCAAGTAAAATAGAGCTACAATTATACCTATTAACTCATTTAGTTTTCACATATTCTAAATTAAAGTTTGGTGGATATGGAAATCAACATACTCATTGCATAAGTTTCATTGTAGAACATAATTTCTTGATATGTTTATGGGTCCACATGGTTTCCCATGTGTCTAAAAGATATGTGTATTTGGAAATCTAAGGTGTACAACAATGTATGTCGGTTTCAACATGACCGTAATAGGCTGTCAATTAATGCTAGAGTGGGTGGCCTTAAGATATTTCGACCTACGAGAGCCTGATTATGGTTTTCGCTTGTGTGTTGAGAACCTAAGAGTTGGAAAACTTATGATATACATCATTAGCATATGTTTCTTTCAACCTCTAGAAATGATCCAATCTGAGTGAAAAAAGTTAAAGTTAAAAACCTCATATGTCACAATGTTTTCATGCTTATAAGATTGAATTATGGCTAATATATGAACTAATGGTGCACATGTAAACATGGCATGAGGATACGGGTCCAATATGTCACACTCCAACCTTGACGGCGGAAATGTCGAGATGCGAGGGTTAAGATCGTTCACAGTCACATAACGCTATTATTAAACCCAGTTATATTAATCATAAGTTTCAAAAGTAACATTACAAGCATAAGTCTCAAATATGAAAATAGACATAACATAAGATGTAAATAAACCAAGTCATTTCATTAATTTAGCTAGGTCCTATCCTAGATGTGAAAGAACTTCAAGATGACAATCAAACTTGCGCATTTCCTGAAACATGTTAAAAATAAAAGGTCAACATAATGTTCGTGAGATTTCTATAGTTTTCAATACATAAGTATATAAAATATGACAATTCATGTTATAAATTAGTGAACAAAGTAATTAGGGATGTAAGACAGATGCACAATCAAACCTTAACAGTTTACAAGTTTTCACGTTTACAAGTTTATACGATTCCTGAACAAATATTCCATCCATAAAAGAAAAGAGAGAGGTCCTCAATCGCCGGACGACTGCCCTCCATCCCCTTGCTTCACGTTAGCTAAGTGTACTTGGATTAACCAAGCAGACTTGTCAAACCCATAAATCTATGACATCCCCAGGCTAGTAATAGTTAATGATTGCACATATAATCGTCATTACATGGTAATTAAGTATATATTTGAGGATTAAATAGAATAATAAACGTCGTTTCAACGTAGTCCTTCACAATACACCTAAAATGTATATTTACAAGATTTTTAAGTTTAATAATAAGTTTAATGGTTAAACGAGAACTAGTGTTTCAATTTGGTATTTGAGGTTTTGTCAAAAAATTATATTTAACGAATGGAAATCAATTATATTTTCTTGGAATAAATGAAAAAAATATATTATATTTTATATAGAGATATGAAGGAGAAAATATCTATAATAATTTGAAGAATTTAGATATAAAGTTGAAATAAAGTTTTATAACTAAATGAAATTAACATGCTTTAAATAATAATTTAAAAGCAACGTTTGAACCAATAATAATTTATTATTTACTATTTAAAATTTATAACAATAATCAAAAATAACCTTTGTTAAAATATTTTAAAAAAATATTTAATTGTTTCAATTCAAAAAAATACAGAAAATGATTTGATGCCTTTAAAATATTTAGAGTTTACAAAATCCATTTTTATATTTATTAAAAATTTTCTATAATTAATTTAAGGCTGAAAAGCCTTTTAAAAAAATGAATGAGGGAGCCCGGGTTCGAACCCAGGACCTCAAGGTTTTAAGGCTAAATGTCAAACAGATGTTTGTGTTTGTTTCAGGTAGAATTGTGAGTTGTATTCGATGAGCGATTAATAGATGATCATTCAGGTTGGTCTATTAAATTATTATTAGGTGTAAATGCTCAAACGGCTATACAATTTAAGACTTCGGTTATGCGATTGTTTAGGTAATAACTAATGCTTTAACCTTGATTAAACGATGCGTTTAAGTTCGATTTGAGTTCTAGAACGGTTTGGGGATGGTTTTAGATCATGAGTCGACAACATTTGAGGTTTTTGGGGCTCACCGGAGCTTGTCGGAGGGTGGCCGGTATTGTAGCCAGAAAAACAGGGAGAGAGAAAGGGGAGGGGGTTTGGGTTTTATAAATTTACAGAAATGATCCCTGTAGTTTGTTTTGTATTATTTCATGCTCTAAACTTTTATTTAAAGTTTCAAAATTAACAAAACAACCCCCTGGACTTAAATAAACTTTAAGTTTTAATCATTTTATTAATTATTTTACTTTTATAAAAAAATTATTGTTGTTATTATTATGTTCATTTTAATAGTTTAAATTATTAACATCTAAATTAAAGAAATAGTGTAAAACAAGGAAAACAAACATAAGTAAACTACATAGTTACATAAATGACATAAGTTGCTCTTACAAGAATATAAAGGGGTTAACTTTTAATTAACCCAAAATACGTGATGTTACACAATACACATAAAATGGGTATCTATGTAGTGTAATGTAGTATAAACATATTTATATATAGTTGTACTAATTATTATTATACATATGATAAGGCCCATTAATAGTCGATAGAGGGATAATTGGTCTACTTATGATCTAATATGTATCATTAACACCATAATGATTTGTTATTCCTTAGTGTGATTTTAAAGAACAAAAAAAACTCACTTACATACAATAAACAATATTAAGTCCCATTAATGGTGAATTAGTGTACTTGTCATGTAAGACGTGTTATTAACATCAAAATAACTTATTATGAACTAAAGTAACTTTATGTGATCTAAAACAACTCATTAAGACATAATAAAAGTTCATTAAGAGCCAGATGATGGACTTATCATCGTATAGTCATTAACACCATAATAACATGTTATGACCTAATGTGATATGGCTCAATAATAAACTTTTACCGGTGGTATTGTTGTAGAAATGTCACTAGTACAAAAGTAAATTATTATGATCTAATGTAACCTTTAACTTAAATCAGGACATACTTTAGGGACCTTTTATGTATATAACTCTTTTATTTTATTTAAGTATAGTATGGATTGTAACACCCGGATAATTAAAAAAGACAATAAAGGAATAATAAAGGTAACAAATGCAAATTTAACCCAAGATGAAGGGTTAAAAGTGTAAAAAGGACAAAAAGGTACAGAGAGTTGGTGTTAAAAGAGGGCATGGCCGCCCATTCTCCCATCACAATCATTTCAGACGAATTTTAGAGAGAGGAAGAGGAGAACGTTCGGGTCTTTGAAGAAGAACAAGAAAAAAAGGCCGGATTTCAAGGTAAGAATTCGAGAGTTTATGTGTTTTTGTTGAGTTCTTGTTTCGGTTA
>BJCM01061739.1:0-30288 GCA_018326385.1 Flaveria bidentis
TGATTTCTTCAAAATTGAGAATTCAAAGTTATATAGGATTATCGTATAAAATGTCTACGTATACTCATTTTATCGATATTTCTAATGATAAAGATTTACTATATTTTATTAATGTTGTTCTTAATGGTCAAAACAAAATTTTTACGTTATTCGTTAGTGAAGAATATGATATTGTTGGTAGTAGCTCTGCTGTCCACGAAAAAAAATTAAATTTTACAAGTGAAACTAAAATTTTTATTTATGATTTAAATAATATTCCTGTGAATAACAAGACTTATAGTGATGTTAAACAAAAATGTGATTATGAAAACCAAAAAGATAGGAATTTTTATGAAAAAAATGATCCGATTCCTATCATTTTGAGTGTAAAGTTCATGAAGATATATATTTTTCACAACGGAGTCATTAGCGGATCCTACAAATAATCCAGTAAAAAATACCAGCTCTGGATTGTCTACTATATCTGAAGATGATTGTTTCAACAACAAAGAAGAATTACAACTCAAATTGGGTACAATGTGTCTTACCGAATGTTTTGAGTATAAAGTGGTTAAATTATCAAAAAGTAGATTCGAGGCGTCGTGTCGTAACAGTGTACCCACGTTGTTTTCCATAATTATTCATTATCGGAAACACTTCATAAATCCAAATCTATAACAAATAAAATATTTTAATTTAATATATATTATAAATTAATCAATATAATTACAATTATTAAATTTAAAATTTACCTGAAATGCCCAAACAAATCATTTTATACTGTATCTTAGTTTTTTATTTCGTTTTTCTCTTTCGTTTTTATAAAGATCATTATAAATATGAGGGTAAGTATAATTCTTAAGATATGTACCTCACGAAAATTCATTCCATGCCCCTAAATCACTAATTAAATCCAAAAGTTGATTGTTCAAAAAAATTTTCCTTCTAATCTCATAAAACCTTGTTGAACAAGTAATAATAAACAAACTTTTATAACAGTTACATCATCTAACATGTGTAATCTATTTTCAAAAACTTCTCTTAAATCATCTAACGTAGGTTTATATATTCCATTTTGGTGGAAAACAGTATAGACAAAACTTGTGTTTGAATGAATTTGACGCGTCATTTCACCAAACTTAAACCCGGTAATGATACAAAATTCTTTATGACCAAATTGAAGATTTTGTCCATTAATTGAAAAGTTAATACCGTTCTTCGGATTTTCGGTAGGAACTTTCATTTGTAATAGTAAATGAATAAGTAATGTATCATTATTAATACTTTCACATAATAACTAATTTGCAAAACAGATGCTATTAAATATAAGAAGTTGATCATGATTGTTTTTTAGTTTATTATAAATTTGTTTTGCAACTTTAACATTACATCTAATAGTAATAATGTTAGATGCATAAAAATCCTGTAAAAAATAAACAATTTTAACATTATATATAAAAGAAATGAAAAGTAAAAATAAAAAAAACTAAGAAAAAACACTAACATCGTTCTCCATCACAATAATTCGACAAAAAACGAGAGAAAAACGTGTCTCTCGTTAACGTGGCAAAACACTAAACTTTAAAAAGTAGAGAAAACTTAAAACAATTCGACACCCCATATGGTCCCCCACCCATCGAATCTTTAAATATGTACACCTCGTCTTGAAAAACATGTCCCTTGCTGACGTGGCGAGGACACCACCACATCCCTCGCCTGAGACCCTCACCCATCGTACCGTTGACTTGGCAAGGGAGTTGTCACATCCCTCGCCTCGTTTACTGCACCCCTCGCCTCGTTTACTGCACCCCTCGCCTAGTTCCCTCGCTAGTCAACTGCATCCCTCGCCTCGTTTAATGAGCCCATCGCCTAAATTATTGAGACAACCGTCCCATCCCTCGCCTTGAAAAACGTGTCCTCGCTGACTCGGCGATGGGGAGGTCCAATCCCTTGCCACCCCCTCGCTGACTTTTTTTTTATTTTCCCTTTTTTTCCACGTGGGTGAGATTGTTGTACACGTGGGCGATGATTGTTTTTTTATGGTGGGCGAGGGTTTATGTGTTTTCCTCGCCACTTGCGAGGGGTCAAAGTTTACTTGACAATTTCGTTATTTTTGAGTCAATGGTTATTTTTGTATTTTTGTTTGGTCAATTGTTTAGTTTGGTAATTTTCCCATTTTAAAAAGGGGTGAAGTGTAGCCGTGTAGGTAATTAATCTACTCTTATCAACGTAAATCAATGTCTAGTGACTAAGGTAGAGGTTGTGGTAATTTTGTAATTAACCAGAAATATAGAGATTACAAAAGAAAAATCCTAATTGCTGATTTATATTTAGCTTGATTTTTTTAAACACAGCTTATTAGAGCACATCCATATGATTGAGTTGTTGGTTAGTTACAACTATAGCTTAATTAGTTGAATAGATTTTCCTATTATGAGTTGATTTTTTGTTATTATAACTCAGCTCCTCTCCTATATATAGAGAGGATGCCGATGTATTATATGAAGCCATTCATTCATTTTAGTATACATAGAGTTTACATAGTTTATATTACAGTATTAGAGCGACGGTTCTGTTTTTTTGTCGTTTATTTTTTAATCATCTGTTATAGTCGGAGACTGGATCCCGGCAATTTTTTAGCTTTAGGTTATCTATTATGTTAAGTGCATGTAAAATAACTAAAATATTCATTAAAATTAGAAAAGTATAAAATAAATGGCCTACGACTACAAATCAAAATCAAAATAATATATTTAAGTTCGGGTGCTCACACTAGGGGTGTCGTTTGGATTGTTTAATAGGTATTCAAATCTCAAGTGCCGGGTTTCTTATAATTTTAGACAGAGAAAATCAACCCAAATACTAGACGAAAAAAATAATGTGTAGTCGATATTCAAATTTGAGTTCAAAATATTCAAGCTAGGTTCAATTAGTAATCTGGTTGCACTACCTTTAAGCTTGTAACTCTCGTTTGCTTAACATTAAAACCACATTTGTACTAATGAAAACTCTTTCGGTAAACCCTACTCGACTTGGATACAACAAATTTTATCATAACATAGTTGTGATAGCTTTGAAAAGTGATAAAATTGTTTATTTGTTTTAAATTTGCAACTCTGAAACTTTTTGAAGAATAATCATGTAAATGTGTAATAGGGATGAATCTTGTTGGATAAACTTTTTTTATCGAAAAGTGTTTAAATGTTCATTTTAAGGAAATTTACCAAAATACACATTGGACCAAATAAAATTACCGAACTATACATTGACTTTTTTTTCCTTCTGAAAATGACTTAACCATTGTTACCCTTGCCATAGGCAAAAAATTCCCATAATTATTTGTCAATGTGGCCAAAATTCCTTGTTTATGTGTCACACCCTTTGCTTACGTGTCAAAAAGAAAAGATATATCTTTCCTAGGCGAGGAAATGGCCCTCTAGGCGCGGAAAATTTTGTACAGGGCGAGGAATATGAAAATCGAGGCGAAAAGAATTAAATTTTTATGGGTGTTGCTTTTTGCACCCCAGTCTATTATTATCCTACTTTATAATTATTTGTTATTACTAATCATTTATTAACTCAACTAATTCAAGCATTAAACACCTTCCAACTGCTCATTAATTATCATTTTTAATGATACTCATTATTTATTACACAAGAAATATAAACCCTTAGCGGTTAAAAAAAATTATGACTATATAATTTTTTTTCTAAAGTATGTTCCCCCTGGGAAAAAATTATATTTGATTAAATAAGGAGATTTAATGTTTTTCTTTTCATATTAAATTCACACTACAAAAACGAAATTGAGGTTGTTGCAATTATACCTAGATATGTTATCTAATATTTAAGTATTACATTCTTATTACATGCAACAATTCCTTGAAATAAATTTAACTAATAAAAATTACAAACTACAAATTTTTTACAATAATAATAAAAACACAAACTTGTGTAAATGATAGTGTTGTAGAACCAAAATCATTTATAACAGAGACAAAAATATGCAGTATAAATAAGCAGCTAATACTTGATGTGAATGAAAAATATAAGCTAAAATATGATAAAGTAAAATATCTACTTAAATTAATGAATAAAATAAATTAATAATAATTGAAATCAACATCTAAAATTGAAAATAAAACACTAAAACCTCTTATCTTTTTCAAAAAAGTAGAAATTAAAATTCTACATGCGCATATGATTTGGAAGCAAGGAGGAGAAAATAAAATTCAAAAAAGTATTAATACTTTATATTTATAAAATTTAAAAAAGTTGGGCAAGGAGGAGAAAATACGATTTTTTTACGAGAAAACCTCATGATTCCTTGCCTAGTCAGTAAGAAAAATAGAAAATTTTGAAACGTCAGCGAGAAACCAACCCAATTTCTCGCCCAGTTAGCGAGATATGCCACGTCAACAAAGAATTATAGAATCTCTCCGACTTAGCGAGGATATTACAACCCAACGATGAATTATGAGTTTTCTCACCCATATGGTAAGAAATTGCCACATGTCAGATTCGGGTTGGTTAATTCTTTAGTAGTTATTATTTTTAAACATTTATTTTGATAATTTCATTTGGTTAATTATTCAATCTAGTAATTTTCCCTTCGTTTTAGTCGCGATGAAAGGTTTACTTTGGAATTTGGATGTGTTGTGCGGCTAATATTATCCCACTATCATTTTCTATCATCAATTTGACTTGCTTGTTACCTAGTCGATATTCTCTTATTTTTCAATTGTTTTAAAGTGATTACATCAATCACGGATTATTCTTATTGGCGTGCCGTACAAATTGTATCGACCATCACTTTTTCTTCGTAATTTCCGTCTACTATTATATATATATATATATTGATTTTTGTTTCATTCATCGATTTTTAAAATATAGGTTAGAAGTTTCAATAGTTTGTAAATAAAAGCAGCTAGATTTTTTCCCTATGCTTTGCGGCAATAGAAAAATATTGCTGTGCAAAAAAAATGTTGGAAAACAAATGGAATTTATGTAAGCTTATAATGATGCATTATTATATCTCTTTGTATGTTTTGTTTGAGGACCAAACATTTTTTTCTTAAATATGACTGTTATTTTTTAATCAGGGTTGCACAGGCAGAACATCATTTCAAATAGAGAGCAGTTGCTCATTGTTGCATCTACCATGTTGCTCATTGTTGCATTTATAGCCATGTGTGGTGTTCAATCCAATTCAACGACTTAGATTTGACTTTGAGTTTCTGATTACTAGGATAGAATGATCACATGGAGAAAAAGGGAGAAGTTAGCTTAATTGTTGGAGTCAAGACAGGATCGCACTGCTAGAATACGAGCAAGCGTTTTGAGTTTTGTGAGTTCCAATGTGTATTTGTGTTGACGTATTTGTTTTAGTTAATATTATTAATATGATGAGAGAAATTTGATTCGTGGTTTTTGGGGATATGGTATATATGTTATCAAAGTAAGTAAATTGCATATTTTGTGGAATGTGAGTCCAACTACACTTCTACAAAATATAAACATTTTTGGTTGTTAACATATTATTTTCCAAATGTTTGTTAAAATTATAAGCATATCCATGTCTTCACAATTGTGAATTTCTTTCTTTTTATAACACATGAAATGTAACATATTGCGCAAGTAAATTCCTGCCGCAACGCATGGGTGAAAATTCTAGTTCTTATATATTCTTGTATGAGGATGAATATCTTTGGATTAAGTTTATTTTCTATTTTCATTCGATACAAGTTGTTTAATAAATTATTCGTAATCAATTTCTTCCAACAAATCGTTTACGGTCTTCTTGTGAATTGTAGCAAAGGTTACAAAAATCTTCTCTCATAAAACATTAACCACGAGAGACACGTGGTATCCTCACATTGTTTCTCACCAAAATTTTTGTGTTTTCCTCTCTTATTAAATAATTATATTAATTACTAATAATATTAATTTAATTATTCTAGATTAAAAAAATATTTTTAAAAATAAAAAAAGATGTCTTTTTAATAATATTATTTCAATAAATAAGTTTTTATAAACTAAAAAATTATTCCAAAACATTAAACTTTTTACAAACAACGAAAAGTTCTAAAGTTGGTGTTTTTAAGGTAATTTTTTTATGAATAAAAAATAATTAAAATTAAACATTTAAAAATAACATTTTTTTAAAATAATTTATTTTGAAACAAAATGTTTACTTTTTAAAAAGATTTGTTTTCAACTCGTGTAATGCACGGATCTACTAAAGCTAATAGATAGTATAACTCTACATAAAACATATTCGTCTGAAAAGCACTTAAAACATTTTAATAGAGTTAATTATATAAATAGTCTCTGTGATTTATTCAAAATAACATCTTTGGGTACTAGGCAAAAAGAGTAACACGTTTGGGTTTTGTAGTTTTAATTTGTAACGAGTTTTGGTATTAACATTAACTTTTGTTAATTTTTCTATTAGGTTCACGGGCATTTCAATCATTTTACATTTAAGGGACTGATTATGTAACTTAAGTGTGGGGCTACTTCTGTAACTTACTTAAATATTATATGTGTATATATAATATTCTAATACCCCACAGATGCAAACAACCACCTACCACCATGGCCATTACCACCGCAGCCACCAACGCCGCCCGCCACCAACGCAGGTCGCTACCAACGTCACCCCGCACCCAACATCCACCTCCTAAACATCATCCCACCACTGCAACCGCTAACCCCCACCACCACTACTAACCCCTACCACCACAGGCGACTCCCACCACCACCGACCAACGACGACCACCAGTCGTCGCCATCATCACTGTCGCTTGAACATCATCTCACCACCACCACCGCTAACCCTCACCACCACTACCAACTCCCACTACCACTGACGACCCCCACTACCACCAACCATCGACGATCATCGGTCGCCACCACCGTCATTGTTGCTTGATCACCACTAGCGAATCCCACCACCACTGACGATTCAATTAGGGTTCAGAGGATAGGTGTTTGATGATTCTATGTTGTTTAGATCTAGGTTTGGATTCACCAGCTCAGATCTTGTGACCATTCAATTAGGGTTCAGATCTAGGTTTGGGTGTTTGTGGGTGTCGGGTGGTGGCTAGTAGGTAGGAAGGTCAACCTGCTTCTGGTGGCTAGTAGGTAGGTGGTGTCGTGGGTGATCGATGGACGCTGGTGCGTAGGAGGGTTGGGTGGTGGCTGGTGGCTAGTGGGTAGGAGGGTTGGTGATTGAAGGTGGGTAAACAGTGGTGATGGTGGGTGACAAAGATATATGGTGGTGATGGTGGGTCAATAATAGTAATTACACAAATGGTCCCTAATAAAAGAGAAATATATAATTGTAGGACTAATAAATCTAAGGGTACTATAGTCATTTCATTTAAATTTAACAAAAAACTTAATATCCGTTAGTTTTAATACCCATTTTTGTTACAAAATTAAAAACATAATACCCAAAAGTGTTACAAAAAAAATTTTAGTACCTAAACCTGTTACTTTGAATAAACTATATCGACTATTTATATAATTAACTTTTTTTAATATAACATAATATTTTAGTAAAAGTGTGTCACATTCTAAATGTAAATTTTCTCTTAAAAATATTTCTTGATATAAGTCCATACCATCAAATTTTAAAGTACCAATTTTTTTCTTTAGGATTGATACGTTTTTCTTTTTAACATTTTTCATTAAAGGTTTGTACTTTTTTCACACTAGAAAAGAAATCCAAATTTGTTTCAATTATTAAAATTTATAAATTCTGCTTTTGTGTGAAGAAATAATCTACTATGTATAAGTAGTAGTCAAATTTAACTTTTTCAAAGGGGGTTCGTTAACATTTATAGGTTCAATTCCTTAGGATTTTGGAGGATCATTGAGATCTGTAGGTTCATTCTCTTTTGTGGGTGTTATGAATTTTACTCATGTTCCTCTTTATGATTTCAATTGAAGCTTCTAGTTTTATTTATTTATTTTTTGCATATTTTGAATTACCAAATTCATATTACGGTTCTGTTTAACATTGACATACTTTTTTCAAATAACAGAAATCACAAAACAAGTTGCTGATATTCAAATTCCACAAAATTTTAATTAAAAATGAATAGAAACAATAGAACACAATTTTTATAATATGCACTATGACGACCCAATCCAATCCAACCGTTCACTAAAAACTGTTTCATTCTCTTTCACCTAAATAACCCAACTTAACTCAATTTTTCATGTACATTCACAAACCAACTTAACTAATCTTTTAGATTAATTAATTGTTAATTTATCATTATATTTTTACATACTAAAAATACATACCAATGTTATTTCACTATTAGATTTTTATAGAATTTATCACTTTAGGAAAACCTAATAATTAACTAAAAAAACACAATTAAGTGCACTAAAAACACAACGACGAGTAGAACTTATTTGAACTTAAAAACATAAAGTAAAACTTATTATCTTTTTATATAAAGATATTGTACTTCTTTTAAAGATAAAAATATTCGTTTTTATGGTGCAATTTTTATAAAAAGTATTGTTGTGTATAAAAGTTACGAATATCTAAAAAAAACTTGAAAAAAAATCAACAAAAGTGGATAACCCAAAATACTCATTTAAAAAACTCCACCCCTACAATATGATACTAAAAAAATTATGATTGAGATTAATTCTTATAAATTTTAATTAAAACCCTTCTTATTTGAATACTTAATTAGTTTTCATATAACGTGAACTTGGTAAATTTTTTTAATCTTTTTTGTTTTCTTTCATTCCGAATCTATAATCTATAACTGTATAACATATAATAAAAGAAGTTTTTTTAAGACACGTGTCATCATTCTAGGTTATCAAATGACATGTGTCATCATTTAGTATATTAAAAATATATATTTCTCGTCTTTCTCTCATAATAAATACAGAAATTATAATAACAATAAATTTGATTATCCTTATTTATAAATATGTTAAAATAAACATATTTATATTTGTATTTCTTATCTCTATCATATTAAATGATAATTAGTGTAATTAAGGAAACTAAACTATCAAACATCTACAATATAAATATTTTTATTTTAATAATTTATTAATACATACTAAATTATATGATTTTAGATATATTTTATCTTTAAATATAGAGTAATAATTTCTGATTTTATTATTTGTTAAAATTTTAGTTATTCATTATATTTTTATTTTATCAATGACTAATAACATCTAAAATAAAAATATTTATAAAACTAATGATTTAGAAATATTTTATTTATTATACTCATGTAAAAAAAATAAAAAACTTTCAACTAATAATATATGAAAACGTGTCTTATCATGCTTGATCTTAGCCTAAAATATCGGGCACAATCATCATCTTTCGTATAATGTGAACTTGATTCATTTGTTTTAACTTAACTCATATTAAATTATCAAGTAATTTATATATTCACTACAATACATTTATGATCAATTTAATAATAATAATAATAATAATTATAATAATAATAATAATAGAATGCATAGTTGTTTACGAGTCTTTCATGTGCTATAAAAGAAAAAGATTACCGCTTTCGTCTTCATCCAGCCGAACCAAAACAACAATAATAATATTATGCATCAACATTGAACAAACACCAATCCCACACCATCTTCACAACACCTTCAAATCCCAATCTTTTTCATCGGAATTCACCCCCAAAACCCACCGAAATCCGCCATTAACGCCACATGCATGTGTCATTAACCCCAACACACCAAATCCAGCATCATGATGGACGTTAACGAGCACCCAATCGTCAATAAACTAATCGCCACCGTCAAGAAACCATCATGGGCCTTTCCGCTGCTTCTTTTCACCCTTTTCGTTATTCTAAGCCTCCAATTCACCACCGACGAGTCCGGGTTCCCCGCCCGACCCGTTTCCGACCCGGGTTTTCGATTTGGGCCATCTGGGTCGGATTCTTGTGACGGGTCGGTGCCGGTGAGGGCGGTGAAGATGTCGATTGTGGAGTTTGGGGGCGTCGGTGACGGAGTGACGTCGAACACGGCGGCGTTCACGGCGGCGATGAGGAGGACGAAGGTGTTTGAGGGGAGAGGTGGGGCCCAGTTGAATGTTCCCAGGGGTAAATGGGTCACCGGAAGTTTTAATCTTACGAGTGATTTCACGTTGTTTCTTGAAGAAGGTGCTGTCATCGTTGGTTCAGAGGTAATTTTGACTGATTTCACATGCGACCTTCTGTCAATTGCAGGAAGTCAAAGTTTGACTTTTCTGGGTCTTAAGTAGTTGTGTGATGAGTATGATTGAATGTTTGTTTAGCAGCTTGATTAGGAGATTAGTTATCAGTAGGTTTTAAGTTGGTTGATTTTGAGTTAAGCGTCTGATAGTTCTTTGATTTTAATTGGAATGTTGACTATGAGTTTCTTGAGTCAAGGTTCTTGAGATTAACTATTTAAAGATCCTTGCTTTATTAGGTTTTAAGATCAGTTTAGCAATACTTGCATACTTTTGGATAAAGGGTGTTCTTTGGTGGGATTAATAATCAATGGTTTTACTCACAAAGGTCAAAAAGTGGTACTTCTTTCATCTAATTTGGGTTGAGTAATTGAATTTGCTTATTGTATGTGGTTGTCATATAAATGAATTAGCTAGGGATGGAAAGAGTGAAAGACTATTAATTCCAACAACTCTTGGAACAAAGGCTAAAATTACTTATTTCTCCTTACTTTTATCATGAAAAGCTCTTTTGGTGTTCATATTGACCAACAAATTTGTTCTAATGTGAAAAGCAATAGTTCATTCATATAAACTTTTTGCCTATTTCATCACTGCATAAAGGTGTTTTTGGCATTTCACCAATAGTCAAACTACCGAATCCGTTATTGCGAGTGTAGTTTTGTGTTAACAGAAGTGTCCTTAAGAATTTCAATGGTGTTTTCTTATTAAGTTTTGATTTTTGTTTAAATGTTAGGACCCAAAAGAATGGCCTATTATTGAGCCATTGCCTTCTTATGGAAGAGGAAGAGAAAGATTGGGAGGGAGACATATAAGCCTAATTCATGGTGATGGTCTCACCAATGTTGTCATTACGGGTACGTAATCATCTTTCATTTTCTTTAAAAGATACTTTCTAGTTTTCACTAATAAAAGGGAGCAAATTTCACATTCTTCCCATGTTTTGGTTCAAAGTATGAGGACAATTTGACTTTTTCAGTCAAGTCGCTCGTATTTCCAAACCCAAATTTCACTTTATTTTACTTTTCATTTGAATCTTAGATACTTATTTTGATATTAGTATATGATATAATAATTTTTTTTTGAGCCATGATAGTGGCTTTTTTGAATTCAAAATTTAATCGTACGAGTTACGACAGATTTAATGCATGCTAAACTAATAAGGTTTAATACCGTAATGTTTATTGTTGAAATCACAAATACATGCATTTCAAACAAGTCAGGGACTTTAATATACTAAAATCGAGTTAGGGGACTTTTTCATGCAAAGTGAAAAATATGTTAATTTTTTCCAACTAATAATGCTTGATTTGATCATTTTGGGTGATGACTGTGAATAATTTGATTTGTAAAAAAAAAACATACCGGATCATGTTACATATTCTTGTCATTACCACCAAATTGTTGTCATTATCACTTGTTTGTCTCTTTAATTATTCAAATACTAATGTCTGGTGGGAAATCATTACCTTTAGCATCATGTATATAAAGGAGAATCAAGACTACATGCTTTTAGGCCAAAGTATTCATCTTATTCGCCACACACTACAAAGGGAATCATACCTATAATTGTAACACTTTCATGTAATATTATATTAGCATACAAGTTCTTTAAATATTTTTTCATATGGGATCCTCTTTTCATTGCTATGCTGGATGATGTTATCCATGTACCAAGCACCTCAAATGGGCTGTCAAATTTAGCTTGAAATTATTTTTAAGGTTATATAAATATCAGCATAAATCACATGTTCAAGATAAAAAGGTTAACAGTCTGTCTTGTACAGTTAAAGGAATATTTCTATGATGCAAAATTGGTATGATATCTTTTTTTATATTGAGCTTTTATAAACCCACTCAAATTTGCCTCCACACATACATCCATTGATCAATAAAGGCAAAATTTTGACCTTTTGCATTTTGCACTTATGAGTTACTATCATGATGTTGAATGATAAAGAATTTGATTTCATTATGAAACCGATTTACCTAGAACCGCGTGAGCATTTGTACGTAGTGCTGTAAAGATTTAGTTGGTGAGAGAGAAAGGTTGTTATGTAGTTACCTAACCGCCTTATATGTTACGATTATAGCAATAGGTAATAGTTTTATGTGGGTGTTGCGGTTCTCTTACTTTTGTATGTTATCAGGGCAAAATGGAACTATCGATGGACATGGAGAGATGTGGTGGGACCTATGGTGGAATAGGACTTTGGAACACACTAGAGGCCACCTTCTTGAAATTATGAACTCAAAGAACATACTCATTTCCAACCTTACATTTCGCAATTCTCCATTTTGGACCATCCACCCTGTTTACTGCAGGTTAGATCTACATCCGTCATCGTTTTTATTTGATATTTAAAGGTCAAAGCTACCGTCATTTACATTCAAGATTTATACCAAACCGTCAAAACAAAACCTTTTCGGCCGATCTGGCTGATCCAACTAACATAAACAATTCATTTTGTCGTTTTCCAAACTATAGTTAGCAGCTTCAACGAGCCGAATTAGACCATGAACACCCTTCTCAAATGTGTACTTTTATTTTCACATAT
This sequence comes from Flaveria bidentis, assembly GCA_018326385.1. NCBI lineage: Eukaryota > Viridiplantae > Streptophyta > Magnoliopsida > Asterales > Asteraceae > Flaveria > Flaveria bidentis. The sequence goes on from BJCM01061739.1 coordinate 12,769, forward strand.
CAAAGTGGGAACCCATGTATAAAAAGCCTTACAAAACTGACTTTATGTTACCTTTTATACCATCTAAAGTCATTTCAACACACTATAAATCACTTTGATACAACTAAGAAAAATGAAAACCAGTGATTGGGCACTTGGAAAAGTGTGATGCTATTTAATATTTAATTTTTTTTATCTCCATATGGGCTCCATCATGCTATTTTGTCCATTTATCTCTGGTCCAGCTTTGGATCCATATGCTCTTGTTTGTTTTTTATAAAGTTTACATATTTTATATAAATTTTCATTCTTTTACCCATTTCTGCTTCCATTTTGTGGGACACATCTATATTTCCAATCTAAGGATGTATTAACACCTCAAACATTGAATAGTGATGAATCTTTAAACACAGATCACATGATCCTTCACATGTTCTTTGTGATGAACAAGAACTTGCACATGATGTTTGTTATATTTTAATGGCCATAATGAGGGCAATGTGACATACAAGCTTCCATCATTAATACATTATATAAGCTAGAAATATTAAGCTTAGTTAAATAGTTACTTTCCGTTTTCTATTGCATGTGTGCGCGCACACACACTAGAAAAACCGAAGGGAAAATGTTTAGGGACAACTTTGCTGTTGAAAGTATAGAACTAGTTTATGAATTTGTAGTTTTTAATAACTATACTATGCAACTAAATGCTCTTATTTCGTTATCATTCCAGTAATGTTGTAATAAAGGATATGACGATATTGGCTCCGCTCAATGCTCCAAATACGGATGGCATAGATCCAGGTAATGCGTTTTCAAGACTTTTCTTTCTTAGGAGTGATTAGAAAAACCCAAATAACCGAACCAAAGCGGATTGCTAATATGTCACCTGACCGAAAATATGATTAGGTTTATAAATTGAAATTAGCTTGAATTCACTCATATCCAAAGCGGCAGTTAACCTAACCGTTTTTACTCAATGACCAGATTAACAAACTGGTTTGTAACTGAAACTGACCGGTTATGAAAATCTAAAAGCCAAAAAATATCAGTTATAGATTCGGTTTTAGCCTTGAAATTTTTTATCTCAATTTATAGTTTGAAAACAACTAATTCCATAGCGTTACAGATTCTTGTACAAACGTATGCATCGAAGATTGTTACATAGAGAGCGGGGATGATCTTGTAGCTGTAAAAAGCGGGTGGGACCAATACGGGACATCCATGGCCCGTCCGAGCTCCAACATCATCATCAGACGAGTATCGGGCACAACCCCAACATGTTCAGGAGTCGGGATCGGTAGTGAAATGTCGGGTGGCGTTTCAAACATCCGAGTGGAAAATCTTCACATCCGAAACTCAGCAGCCGGTGTTCGAATAAAAACTGACAAAGGTAGAGGAGGGTACATCGAAAACATCACCATAACAAACATTACAATGGAGAATGTTAAGGTGCCCCTAAGGTTTAGCCGAGGGGCCGATGACCACCCCGATAACAGGTGGGACCCGAACGCCCTCCCGAAGATTAAGGATATATTTATAAGTAATGTGGTTAGTTTTAACTCAAGAAAAGCCCCTATGCTGTTAGGGATGGAAGGTGCACCTTTTGAAGGTATATGTATGAAAAATGTTAGTCTGCTTGGGCTACCGCTAACGGCCCGATGGAACTGCGAACACATATCGGGCTTTGCTAATGGCGTTTGGCCCGCACCGTGTCCATTGCTGCTTAAAAATGCATCAGCGACTTGTGTATAGGCGATCGGGGATCGCCATTTGTGTGGAAAGTTTTGTGCCATTTGGATATGGTGTTTATGAATGACACCGAGTGTGGTGACAATAGCAACGGTTGTTTGTGTTCTCGTTGCTAAAACTGTTGATAGTTGTTGACGGTATAGGGTACAACCCGCCAATGCATCGGTGGGTTGTGTTGTACAATCGAGCAATGCTTGGAAGGCGTCTTATTGATCGGAAGGTGGGTATAGCGTCCGACGAGCACCTGTTTTTGTTGGCCGTTGGATAAGGGGTTCGATTAGTGAAGTTGATGTACAAGATTTAAAGCATAAGTTATACGGGATGATGTTCATTTATTTAATTTTTTAAAACGACAACTTACACATTTATTTGGAAAATTAATTTACATTTTCTTCTGCGTGTTGCTTTGTTATTGGTTTCTTTCACCGACAAATCGGATCGATAGAGGTGCATGCATTGATCAGTTGTATCCAATGCTTGAGAATATGCACTCACTTAACATAGTTGTAGTAATATTACATGTATTGATCCTATTGTTGTTAACTGAAAAGAAAAAACAAGTGTCGTTTCAAGATTTACTAAAAATCATTTCTGAGCAACGGTATTTCCTTCTCCAAATTATCCATATAATACCAAAAACATCATTTTTTTAGTTTATCTATTGTTTTTATCTATGGCTGCAAATGAATTGAACGTTTAGCGAACACTTTGTGAAATGTTTCGGCGGAAAGTTTCGTTTATGTTCGTTCGTTTAGTAAATAAAGGAATACGAACAAGAAAATTTAGTTCGTTTAGTTAAACGAATGAACATGAACACAAGTCGCGTTTGTTCATTAATATTTCTGAGCGTTCGATAATGTGTTCGTTTATGTTCGTTAATGTTCGTTCGTGAACGGTCGATAATGTATTCGTTTATGTTCATTAACGTATTCATTTATATTCTTAATTTTTGTGTGCGTTACTTTAAGACTATTATATCATGTATTTTTGATATTTATGTTAAGGACTTTATTTATATTTGATTGATTTTATGTAATGTTTGTAATAAAAATATAAATTTTATTCTAAAATAAATATATCATTTGTATTTGTTTATGTTCATGAGCTTTTTTGTGTTCATCATGTTTATGAACGATTGTTTCTGTTCATTTCCTTTTGTTTGTGTTTATTTGCGTTCGTTAAGTGTTCGTAAACAGTTTATGAACATGTTTATTTTATTAATGAACGAACACGAACGAGAAATCTTGTTCGGTAAGTGTTCGTGAACATTTCATGAACAAATTTATTTTTTTAACGAACGAACACGAATAAGGCATTATTCGTGTTCGTTCGGTTCGTTTACAGCCCTATATGTATCTATTTAATAAAGAGAAAATTGCAAAAATAGATCATGTGGTTCGATCATATTGCAAGTTTGATTTCTAGTTTTTAAAAATTACAAATTTAGTCCAAACATTTGAAAGTTTGTTGCAAATTTAGTTCTCACCGTTAGTGTCCGTTAGCTTTTAACGATCTTCGGGGGCTAAATATGCAATATGATCAAACCATAGGGACTAATTGTGTAGTTTGCTCACAAAATTAAAAAAATTGAAAATTTAAAAGAAATTAAAATTAAACATAAGAAATTCAAATAAACATCAATAATAAATTTTAATAATTAAAAAAAATAAAATAAAGATTAAAAAATCAAATCAATGGGCCGTATTTTTGGTGGCAGTGGGCGGGATCAGAAAAGTACTTAAAGCCAACGTAGGAAAACAACATTGGCCCACAAAGCAAAAGGTCAGTAAAAAAGTATTATCTTCAAGGTTTAACGTTTTTTAAGACACAATCTCAAATTTTCAATTTTGCTTCCCTAAATGTTTTCTTTTTACTGTATTTAAATTAAATATAATTTAACTGACATAAAGTAACCCAACGTAACCTTGATGTTTTCATCCGCTACTGACACATTTTAAGTCAAAAATGTCTTAACCATTATCCAAATCATTACAGCTAGCATATTTTAGCACCCCTTCATGCAATGTTTTAAATACCGGGTTGGACTGGCCAGTCCAACGGTTTTGACCGGGAATCGGATGGGTAGCCAAACCGGTTCACACCAGTTCGTTTTGGAGGAGTTCGACCGGCCGGTTTGTCTCGAACTAGTGATCGGACTGGGTTTTGAAATTTCTTTTTATTTTTAATTTTTTTTGAATTTTAATAGGTAAAAACGGATGGTTGAACAATAAATTAGTATGTTGGAAATAAGATTATTGTTAAGATTTTCTTATATAACTATAAAATACACATATAAATTAATTATATTGAATTATATATAACTATATATAATATTCCACATATATAAATCTGTCCGAACTAATAAGACATCTGATTCTAGCGTCCAATTTGATTTTGAAAACATTGACTTTGTGTCATCTTGCGACTTTTTTTTATAATGATCAGATAAAACACGAAGTAATAGATAGATAAAGGCACACAAGTAATTAAGAAAATTGTTTTGATTTTTTCCTGTTGGTCAATACTTACTCCTTCGTACGCCCTGATAATAGATAATGTCACTCTTTTTGCCATGTTATTACTTATTATCATTATTATTGTAAGTTACGTTCTTTTATAGGTTTACTCCTTGCTATGTTATTATTTAAGTTAGTGTCCGTATAATAGAAAGGTTAAATAATTAAATATCAATTACTTAGTGATGAAATTTTTTTAAATTATAAAACAATATCGTGATATATGATATTATAAATTACGTATGAGTAAAGACTTTAAATAATAAACATTGATTTCATTTTTAAAGTTTTATTTTTATTCTTTTATTTTTTAAAAGTACCTTTTTAAAAAATTAGTGCTATTTTTAAAAATTCAGTGCTAGTTTAAATTTTTTTCTTATGAAGACTTTGAATTTTAATCATTTTTGCTTCATTAAACATTTATTTTTTTAACAACGCAAGTTTTAAAATTTTTCTTATTTTTAAAAAAGTTTGATGTTTTAGAAAAAAAATTATTTATTAAAGAAATTACTTATTTAGAAATTTTATTTACAAAAGATATATTTTCTTAAATAAAAAATTTTAATCTTAAAATGAATTAAATAAATTATTAGTTGTTAATGTAATTAATTATTAGAAGATAAATTACAAGCTCTATTATTACGTCACGTGTCACAAAAATTCCTTTTTATTAGTATAATATAAATAGATTATTAATTACTATCATTATTCAGTTAAATTTAAAGGCCATGCTGTTACTTTTTATCATTATTCTAGTTAAATGTGTAGGTGATATTTGAACAAGTTAATATGAAAAGGCAAATGTTTTTGTTAAAAAAAAACTTTTTATATAGAACATGTATGATACAATCTTTGGTTAAAATTTAGGTAGTAGTGCTTGATTTTAGACCAACTATAATTTTTGGAATGCAAAGAAAATAGGTGACACATCATAGCATTAAAATGTTATACACCAACTTCTTTACAATCTGATTGCATTTGACTTTATGAACTACTTTATTTGTTTGGTTGTTATGTTACACTTGTAATTACATTATTTCTTATTCAATGTTTACAGAACCAGATCGGACGTCGAACTGGACGTTTTACTGGTTTGGTGGTCGGATCGGTTGAACCGGATTTAATTATATTTGAATTATATTTATATATGTAATTAAATATAAGTAATTTATATATGATTTATATATATATTTTATAATTATATAAAAAACTTAACTATATTTGTATATCTGATATACTAATACCACATCTCTAATCCTCAAACTCATCACTCTTCACCAATCCTCATGTATCACAAGGATTAAAGAAAACCCGAGTGTGTGTTGTAGAACTAGTTTTGTTTGGCGTATGCAGGATAATGTGATTTACCACAATGGATAAATTGGGTGGTCCGACCGTTGTCCACGTTACAGAGATGGCGGCACATTGCATCGTTCTCTCTCCTTCGCTACAATAAATCATCAATGGCGATCGCCTCCATTTCGATCCCAGTGATCCACCAACAAAACCCTAATTCTCATAACACCCACAACCACTATGACTCGCATAATCTCTTCATTTCTTTCCCTAGGGTTTGCTACTCGACGCCGGACTTCAATCTTTCGATTCGCCGCCGTTCGCCGCTACTCCGATCATCCTCAATCTTCAACTTCCAAGATTCCGGGTATTGTTAATTACCCATCTTTATTCGCGTGTTGTTTCGTTTTAGATAGTTGGTGACGTTGTGCGATCAAGAAAGTGAGGTGTCGGGGATGAAATTCGATTTGAATTTGCTTTAATCTTGGGAATTTTAGTTGTTTGATCATACAGAAAATACATTGGAACGTGTTGATATAAAATGGTTCAGGTAATCATAGATTATGAAGCTTTAATTTTGGAAAAAGAATGCTGTTTAATTAATTGGTGTTTGATTTTAAGGGATAATTGATTATGATTTTCAGTTTAATCTGTTGTTTTGCTTGTAGGAATTGTACTTGATTTGATAAAAAAAGATTTCTTGTTTATGTATTTCTCTCTATAGAGGTTCATGGTATTTGGTTTTGAACCTGTTTCTTGCTAAAAACCTGTTGAATGCATCTCCCCACTGCTCCCATTGGTTAGCACAGTACTAGTGAGGTCGTGAATTCTCCGTACGTGTCCAGTTTACGCTGCTCTTTACAACTTTAATGGTCCCACTGCTTAGCAACTACTGGAGAGAGTAGTGGTGAGCCTGTGAGTTTTGTTTACCTCCCTTCTTGCTCAGCTTAAGCTACGCTTTATTGGTCTCACTGGTTAGTAGGGTACTAGCGGTTACGCCTTTAGGATGAAGAACTGAAATGGATTTGTTTGTAGTTTGCATATTGTATCGGTTTAAGTTCAATAGTTTAAGGTGCCTTTTAATGATGTCTCATATCATATATAGTTCTTATACAAACTCTTTCTGATTCAGGGCCACTTACACAATACAAAAATCTAGTTAAAGAAGGAAAACTACAATTTGACCCTTACCAGGAGAAAGTTGCTTTGGAGCTAGATAACTTACTTGAAAGATTGAAGCAGTATGAAAAAGAAATGGAAGAATATCATGTAGGTCTAAATTCCCTATATTATATTAGTTATATCATTTGTAATAAGGTAACTTATATCTTACTATATGTAGGTCAGACTAGCCAAATGGGAAGAAAATCGTGAGAATGAGAGGCGCAAGCTTTTGTTGAAGGAAGCCGAGAGTAAACAACAACGTAGTGAAGCATTAGACAAGACACACAATAGATTCTTGGGCAGATGGCTAGATCGGTAAATCCTATTATTTTGAGTTATAATAGATAATGTGTTTCCTGTTTATTTTGGTTAATGACACTTTGTTTCACTCAGGAAAAAGCCCGTGAATGTAGAACCAGGAGTTGGGAAATGGGTTTCATACATAAATCGAGAAAAGAAGTTGGATTTAGTGGTTGGAAAATGCCCCAGTGTACCACCCGCTCCTAAAGGATTGTATATTTATGGGAATGTTGGAAGTGGTATGTTGCTAAATTCTTTGGCTTTGGTCAACTTTACTTGTATTGTTCATATGAATAGTTGAATATCTTGTAGGGAAGACGATGCTGATGGATATGTTTTATAGTGCCACCAAAGGAATTGTTACACACAGAAGACGATTTCACTTTCATGAGGCGAGTGTTCAATTCTACCTTTTATACTGGAAAGTTACTTTAGAGCCCATTTCTTACATTGTGGTGTTTGTATATTTATATTAACAGGCTATGTTAGAGATTAATGAGCGTATGCATAAGGTATGGAAGAGTGAAGTACAAGAAAAGTCTATGCAATCGAGTATCGCTAATTGGATAAAAAACCTTCCTTTTGATACTAAAGTGAAGGAATGGATAGCTTCAGAAGAAAGTTATATGGAGGATATGCAAATGAAGAATATTCTTCCGGCTGTTGCAGATAAGTTTCTTGTTGACCAGAACAGTGACGGAAGAGGTGCTAGTATTCTATGTTTTGATGAAATCCAGGTAAACCAATTATCAATGTTCAAGATTTTTCCTTTGTCCAAACATAGATTTCTAAGGGGCGTTTGGTTCATTGGAATTCAATGGGACTACAATCTGATCTTTTGTTAACCAAAATGCATCATGAATTCCAATTTCTTCGACACTTTTCCAATCATTTAAAAAGGTTATATGAGCCAAATGCTCCCTTGATGTACATGTAGCTTAAATACTGCAATTTATAATTAAATCAATGACAGTAATATCATGATTTCTGCAGACTGTTGACGTGTTTGCTATTGTCGCCTTATCCGGAATTATAAGCAGACTGCTAAGTACAGGAACTGTTCTTGTTGCCACCAGTAACAGAGCACCAAGTGACTTGAATCAGGTAAGATTTAAGCTCAATGAGCGGTTATCTTAATAGTGCATATACATAACAGAAAACCATAAAATCATTCTTCTTAATTACCAATTTTTATTTAGGATGGTATGCAATGGGAGATTTTCTTGAAGCTTCTTGACAAATTAGATGACCATTGTGAAACTATTTTGATTGGAAGTGAAACTGACTATCGTCGTTTAATATCACAAAGATCTATAAATCTGGTGAGTATCCAAGTAGTTAATTTGGTGATAACCTATAAAGTCTACCTTTATACTCATTTTATTTATGTGTAGGTCACCTACTTTTATCCTTTAAACAGCATTGCAACCAAGAAATTTGAGAACGTGTGGGACGAAACCATAAAAAATACTGGGGCACCTGTCAGATCTGAAACTATCCCAGTAATGTTTGGCAGGTATGTCGTACGCCGTCATGTTTTACATTAATGCTGATAGTTGGAGTTTATAAAGCTTATTGTTTAAAGATTAATGCATTATATAGGACACTGGAAGTACCTGAAAGCTGTAATGGGTTAGCAAAGTTTACATTTGAATACTTATGTGGTCGTCCGGTAAAATTAATTGATAAAATTGATTTATCATGTAATTTCCTTTTTTATTTTTATTTTCCATTTTCTAGTTAATAATAAGCATCCATTTTAGGTCGGGGCAGCAGACTACATAGCTGTGGCGAAGAATTATCATACGGTTTTCATATCAGACATTCCTATGATGAGTATGCGGATTCGTGACAAGGTTCTTTAATCTTTAATTAACTTTGGTCAAACTTTGAGCATTTTGACATCCTAAATACATACCTTGTGTTGCGTTGTGATTGCGTTACGATTATTAATATTTCAGGCACGGAGATTTATCATCCTCATTGATGAATTATACAACCACCATTGTTGTTTATACTGTTCTGCCGCTTCTTCCATTGATGAACTATTTCAGGGGACCGAAGAAGGAACACTTTTCGATTTAGAGAGGCGAGTCTTCTCTTATTCATAGTTTTTATCATTCTTGGTGGCTTTTTTTATGAAAAATCTGGACTTTTATTATGTTTTTTTAGCTGATTGTATGACTTGAATATCAGTTTCCAGTTTGAAACTGAGACAGAAGATTCAAAGCTTCGTAGAGATGTTTTAGCAGAGGGCAGTATTGGTTCGGGAGGTGCACCTGCTGGTATCATTTCAATGCTTTCTGGAAAAGAGGAAATGTTTGCTTTTCGTCGAGCGGTCTCTCTCTCTCTCTCTCTCTCTCTCTCTCTCTCTCTCTATACACACACACACATTTATATATATATGCATACATGTGTCTATGTATAATACATTAGCATGGAAATCATGTGACATGGATGTTGAAAGTTTGGGGCATTCTGACATTGACGGCGGTTTTGCAGGTCTCCCGTCTTATAGAAATGCAAACACCTTTCTATCAGGAAGGAGCACGGCTGTATCATCCGCTTTTTCAGGCAAACCGTAACGGCCTCAAGATCGATAACATGAAACATGCTAGTGGTTTAGCAACTAATGTATGAAAGGTGGATTTGTTTTGTGTATGATATAATAGATTGGCCAGGAGAAAGTAGGAATAAAGTTAGATATATTTAAGGGTGTCATATGTAGTTTTTAAGGGGTGATAGTATCTTCTCTTTTAGCATTGTTGTTTATCATATTTCATATCTGGCATTCCAGATTCATTGTAATAAAAAGAGTTTAAAGTCACAAATTAAACTTTTTTTAAGTCTCAAGTTATACTTAATGTTGTCATATGTATTTTCTTTGTTATGAAATTGTTTGTAGTAGTATAAATAAACTGGGCTCGAGCGATGCATTTAGAATTATGTTTTCAAAGCTCGAACTTAACTCGTGAAGATTTTTAACTTCGAGTTTGATTTGTTTATCATATATTAACAATCTAAGAAACGGTATATGTATGCACACACGTTACGACTATACAAAGGCACTCTCGTACTAACAAGTAATAAAATAATGTATATTTATATCTCACAATACGTGGCAAAACTAACAACAAAGACAATAACTTTAAATAACTGATCATCCAACGTGTCAATAACAATCATATTCCTTGTACAAGGTTGGTTTTATACATATCTAGTTTATTTATTGAATTAACATATAGTTACAAACATGTCACCATTTAAAATAATCATATGTATTTTAGCTTAAACTATCACAATCTACACCAGTTATATTTCTAATTCCTGAACACACAAGAAACGACAAAAGTAAATCATTTGGTAATTAACTGCTTCTAAATCAAACTCAAACTCAAAATCTAGTACTTTTGTCTTCTACTTGCACTTCCTTTCTTGAATGCCAGCCGTCGTGTTCTTCAATATCTGCATCATATCATAACAACAACCCAATCAAGCATACATCCATGATACATCACATCCACATACACACATCACATCCACGCACCGACGCACCGACGCACCCACGCACGCACGCGTTAGGTTATATATGGTAGTATTTGGGCTCAAAGTGTTTCGCTCCCTTTGTTTCGTTTAGGATCGTTTTGATTTAAATGATACATCAACATTTGATTGTGTTATGAATTGAATAGTTTGGGTTCCGATAAATCTACACTTTCAAGTCATGTATTCAATCTACAACTTCTGATATTTAGTTTTTAAACTTAAAAAAATAAATTTATTTTTAAGTTACGTTTAAGGAAAATTTATATTATACTAATTATCGAGTTGGTTTATGCATTGAGATTATACATCGGGCTTCTATGGTTTTTCTTGCAACTTTTTGTGCATAATAGTTTTTGCATCTTATGCTTTTGGTGTTTAAAAAAATCATTTTTTTAATCCAAAGTTTTTCATTTTTTTGCAATATAACCTTACAAAATTAAATTTCTCATATTTAACCCAAAACTTTTTAACTTTTGCAATTTAACCTTATAACTTTAAAATTTTTAACTATAGTCCCTATACTTATCATCTTTCGCAATTTCTTTTACGTTTCGTTGTAAATTTTGCAAGTTAACATGACATAACAAATGCATATATGGTTAAAAAAATTTATGTTTCGTTCTTAATTTTGTGAGTTAACTCGATACAATGTGTGTATGTGATTTATCATATTTACGTCATTTTTTTCTTTTAATAGATTCTTTGCAACAATCGACTTAAATATACTATTCTATTTTTTACGTTTCGAACTAATTTTTTCACATTAAAACACTGAAATTTGCTTTAGTATTGGTGGTAATTAATGATGGTTTGACATTTGTGTTATTTTATATGATTTTACACTTCCGCTGCAACGCTATAGCTTAATTCTAGTTTAGTATAAATTTTATGAGAATTCAAATTTTCAAGTGGACATATCACTTCACTATTAAATATGTAATAATGGGTTTGGGCCCACGTTGGAGCATTCTATATTTCTATGTGCATTTTTTTCGTAGACTGATCACGAAGAAAGTGTTTTGAAATGTTTGGTATGGATGTACGTGGTGCCGTGGTTAATTAATGATTCTTTTTATATTAATGACACGTGACTACAACATTTTGTAAATATCTTATCTATAATCTATAATCTTTAATAAAGCAAGATTTTTTTCACATATCAATTTTTTCTTTCAAAAAAGTATTTATAGTAATTTAAATACTTTTATAAATTTATCTCTTTTACTAAATATAAATTTTATTAATTGCTATGTTTCTCTCTTATCTAATTCTTTTAAACTCAAACTATCTCTTTACAAATAGATTTTATAAAGAAATTAGAAATCACATCTTTTAACTAAAAATCTTAATTACAAAAAACTAAAATTTTATATAATATGAAATTTTCTAAAACACTACACATTTTTTAAACAAAATATTTTAAATCGTTTTGTTTTAAAACAAAAATTATAAACATGTGAAATATTCTAAAACAATTTTTTTAAAACAATCAGAATAATTACAAACCGGGTTTTTTTTAAAATGTTTTTATAAATGAAAATTTTATAAAACCAATCTTAAAATGAATGTTTCTAAATAAATCTGTTTACATAAGAGAGTTAAAATTGTATAATTGTTTTATTTATTGAACTATTACGCATATATAATTTTAATTCTATTTTATATCAAAATATTATACTGTAACTATTAATGTTTATTTTACATATATATTTTATATTAAAATTCAATTTGTTTATTTAATGACTTTTTAGCCTATCTATCTATCTATAAAAAAACAAACTAAGCGTGAAATAATCGTAAACCTCATTATACTTGCTTTCACATTTCTCTATATTATTAATAATAACATTGAATACTAATATTATTACTCATACCATTTTTCAAATTAAAAAATGTATAATTTAATAAATTAAAAACCTATTTTTTATTAAAAATATACTTTGTAAAAAAATTTATATAAAACAGAATACAAAAAAAAAATAAAAAAAAATCATTTCTCTTAAACAATAAATTTAAAAATCACATTTTTTATAAAAACAAAAGTTTAAGAAAAATACATTATCGTTTATTTACTTAAAGTAGTTTTTTATATGTAATTATAATCATATTTTATCTTCAAGCATGATTTATAATGCATAAGTTTTTATTAATAGTTATTTAATATTTTATTTATTCAATCCGTGTATTACACGGGAACTAACCTAGTAATATAATATAACATGTTGTAATAATATATTCTACACCTTGAGTTTTACGAACTCAAACTTTTACTCTATATATGGTGTAAATTATTATTCTTTAAATATCTACGTCTAACTTTCGCTCGATTTTGAATGCAATTGTGATTATGAACGAAACGCAAAAACTTACAATCAAAATCAAATGTAAATTAAATGGAAATCGAGTGTAAATATATGATAATCATAATACCGGTATTGCTCTTAGCAAATAAATTAAAATTTACGAGAATCGATAGTTAAATTGTCAGTATAGATTATTATTAGTGATAGTTTTTTTGCCTGAATTATTAAAATACTATTTCATTAATATATTTCAACTTTTCTAACACTCAATTTGGAGTCTTGACGTAATGGTGTGGGTTAGGTACATTAACTAGCATTCCACTCTCACTTTTGTTTTAAAATCTATAATAAAAAAAGTTTTCTTAATACACGTATTATCATTCTAGCATATCAAATGACACGTGTATTATTCTAGCATATTAAAAAAATCATTCTTTCGCCTCTCTCTCATAATAAATACGAAATTTATAAAAACAATTAAATTAACTCTCCTTTTTAACTAGAAATATGTTCAAACAAATATATCTATACTAGGTTAAAGCTTATGTATTACATGAGTGGAATAAATAAAACATATTAAAATCATTAGTTTTATAAATATTTTATTTTTTAGATGTTATTATCCACAGGTGAAATAAAAATTTAATGAATATTTAAAAGTAATAACATATAATGAATTAGAAATTATAACTTTATATTTAATATGTATTAATAAATTATTAAAATAACTACATTTATATATTAGATGTTTAATAGTTTAGTTACTTATATACAATAATTATCATTTAATATTAGAGAGACAAAAAACACAAATATAAATATATTTGTTTTAACATATTTTAGTTAAAAAGGAAAGTCAAATTAATAATTTTTAAAATTTCGTATTAATTATGAGAGAAAGGCGGAAAAATGAATTTTTTGATATATTAGAATGATGACACGTGTCATTTGATATGCTAGAAGTATGACACGTGTTTTGAGAAAATCTTCTTTTATTATAGGTTATAGATTTATGTTTCTTATCTCTCTCATATTAAATGACAATTATTGTAAATAAGTAAATTAAACTATTAAACATTTAAAATATAAATGTAGTATTTTAATAATTTATTAATACATATTAAATATAGAGTAATAATTTTTAATTTATTATGTGTTATAACTTTTAGATATTTATTATATTTTTATTTCACCAATGGATAATAACATCTTGAGAATAATATATTTATAAAACTAATAATTTTAATATATTTTATTTATTCCACTCATGTAATACATGAGCTCTAACCTACTATTTCAATATAGTAATAGTATCATCTTCAAATGACATTACTCTAGTTTAGCACATGTAGTAAATCACTGTGTCTTAATTTTATTATTATAAAATAAACACTGAATTCGGTTTTAATATTTATAGATATATTTAAAATTATCAATAGGATTTTTGATAAACTTATTAAGTACCAAGTGATTATTTGAGCCTCTCTGGCGTTAATGCTCCATTGAAAATGAGCCACCTGTTTCTAAAGAGTGAAAATTCGAGTCAGCTCCACCAACCCATGGATCATCATGGGTATTTTAATAATTAGACTCATTTACATGTTTTATCAAAAGAAAAATATCATCATGGGCGGACTTAAGAAGAGTGGGGAGGGGACAACCGACCCCGTATATTTTTCTTCTTATTTGTGATGTGTATTGACGGTTTTTTATTGAACTCGTGTATTTTTTAATACTGGCCCCTATAAAATATTTACGACTCCTAAATTCCATTTTTTGTTGGAATGTTAACCCATTAAATATTAAAATAATAGCTCACTAAGTTAAAAAAAATAATATCAGAACAATCACCAATAGGTTTATTTTATATAAGATTTCTAAGCTCGTTTATGTAACTAAACACCTAACACATATTTTATTAATCTATTAACATTCCTTAATTTTCTCTAATTTTTTTTGAAAAAATATCCTAAACAATACTTGCATTTGCTACATTGAGAAAGACGTTTTTAAGAAGGTTTCGATTGATAATGTAGTGGATATTTGTTAAGAGATGAAGACACATAAATAACAACAATAAATTGTAATGTGTTTTACTTTTTAATGAAATCATATGTCAAATGTCTTATAATGTGATTGTAATTTGTGTTTGTGCGACCTGCAGTGGCGAAATTACAAATTATTTTCTATGGGGTCACTATTTTTTTATGATTAGATATCTAACGAAACAATATTAGATTTTTCGGGTCATTTGATCTAGTCGGGTCGGGTCAGGTAGGAATAGACATCACTAAATTGCATTAACTTGTTAACAAAATACAATTTTAAAGAATAAATTAAGGAAAACTTACATTTTATAGTTGTGTTCTATGTGTTTTCATCTTTTAAAACTATTCCATCACATCTTCGATCGACACTTTTGCGAAAAACTATTTACAAGATTTTTTTGTTTTGGATCCAATAAAGAGCACCTTGTAAGCATAAGATCACATTAGTATATGAACAAGCTAGCATAAGCCGCTTAATACAACTATAGTTGAACATTATATCAGTTTTCTTTAGATGAAAGTTTAAGAGGCGAAAAGCAAAACATACAACCCATAAACAACAAAAAAGGGTCTAAGATAGTATCAAGGATTACTAATCCACAACAATAAATGTGTCCTTTCACCCACTATTAACAAAAATCAAAATGAACAAACTAAGCACTCATAATAACTTACGAAAGTGTTACTAAACTAAGGGTTTAAAAGATAATATCAAGTATTAGTAATCTACAACAACAATATTGTGACATTCGTCATTTTCGACTAACTTTTTATTTGTTATTCTGTATTGTAAACTCGACTCCTTTTGGTCTTCGGATCTTTGAATATTAATAAAATGATGGATTTTATATTGTAATCATATTTCATACTTGTCGTGGCGTGACCCACAGTTCGTTTCAGCAAAATCAGTTTTTTAACGGTTTCGGTTCGTTTAAGGTCCGGACTCGTATTTTAACAATCCAAACCAACCAAGACCTAACCCATAATCATTATAGAACCCTCCAAACATGTCTTTATACCTGGTCATAGTTTATTTAAATTAAAACTAATTTTAAATAAAAGAATCAAAGTGCACCCTTTTACCCACCGGACAAACGCATTATCCATTTCCTCAAACTCTAATCTTTCCCTATAAATAACACTCATTCTCAACCATTTCACCTGCACATTTTCATCTTCTTCTCCCAAAAGTTTTGATCTTGTAAGTTGTTCTAGCTAGTTTTGCTTAAGTTTGACTTTAAAAAGTCAACGGAACCGAATCTTGCATTTCAAATCATTTCGGGTATGTATTTTTGGATATTTTCAGTTTTTTTGAGTTATTTTATGTTTACAAAACCATTTCATCTTTATTTAAGTCTTGTGGGTCTTCAAACTCGTATTTATGCATTTTAGACCCGTTTGGGTCGTTTTCGGAAAGTTTACTCGCTTAACTTTCTTGTTTGAGTTTAGATCTGAAAACTTTACCTTATTTTTAGTTCAATGGTTTTGGACATGTGGTAACCATCCTAGGGTTCATACTGAGTCAAAGACCGAACCAAACCGAACACTCGTTTAAGCACTTTAAATAACTTTTAAGCGACCATGTTACATCAAACACTTTAGATCTGAGTTTTTTTCTTGATATTTTAGTTATTTTATGGTTGATATGGAGGTGTAGAACAAATATTGGCTTGAACCCAAGTTTCGGGTAAAAATCGAGTAAAACTGAACACCCGTTTTAACGAGTTAGTCAATGTTCAAACCACCAAAAGTTCAACCTATCTTTTTAGTTATGTTTTACGTTATATTACTCATATTACTTAAGATTTTGGAAGTGTTAGAACAAATATTAGCTCAAACCAAGTTTCGGGTAAGACTAAACCCGAGTAAAAGTCGAACTTATCGTCTTAACGAGCTAGTCACCGTTCAAAACGCCAAAAAAAATTTTCCTAACTTTTTTTAACTTATGTTTCACTTTATGTTATTTATATTAATAATATTATGGTATGACGGAACCAAACTTGGTTTTATACTAAGATCGGGTTTAAGTGAATTTCTTTATTAATTAAAGTCTCAAACTCGGGTTCAAGAGAGTGTAAGTCGGACCTTGATGCTTACATTAACGGGATCGTGCACACTAGCACTAAACCAACTCCCACATGTAAACCTTAACAATGGTTGAGTAAAACTAAACATCAAGGACCCATTTTCTTATAAAACTCATTTTATACTTACGTTATTTAAACACGCTTTGTAAATATAACTAAAACTCCCGAAAACCCAAGCCTTATCTTTATGAACTTTTATACCATTTATATTTCATCTTCAAGACTCAATACTTACTCAAGATCTTTCAATCTAGGACACGCACGTTAAACCGTCGGACTCGCTTACTTGAGGATTTTATTCAAAGTTTATTCATCAACGCCATTTTTTCCAAGTGAGTAATTTCATCCCCGTTTTCTTTTCTATACTTTGGGGGTAGCAAGCATACTTACTCAACCAAAAAATGATTTAACATCTAGATCCTCAACCCACAACCTCTAGGTTATGTGTTGCTTAGAATAATTGTCCAATTGTATGTTATATACCTCATATGATTAATTGCTACATGTTTATTGCTTTTGATCGTTTAGC
>BJCM01061740.1:0-27151 GCA_018326385.1 Flaveria bidentis
GGGTCAGCTGCAAAGGACCCGATTAACTGATACCAATTGCATATCAAACGGACAAACCCGTTGACCAAGTCACAGCCAGTCAGCCGGATCAGTCCGGTCAGTTGAAATCAAACACACCCTTAATCTTACACTTATAGTTTAAAAAAATTGCGTCTTTGTTGAAATTTAACTATAACATACGAAAAGATTAATAAAATGTTGCATTTATTGTTGTTACAAAATTCAAGTGCGTGGTTCGGAGTCCTGTAGCTTTACAAAGAGGGTAAGGCGTCACTTGTCGAGAGTGATCTTGTTGTTGGTAAATGGTCCGGCCCGAACCATTTGTAAATGGTCCGGTTCTCAGTTCCGTACACACACCATTCGGATCATGCCATTTACCCATTATTGTGTTTTTCGTCTAACACTATAAATCGTCAATTCTTGACAAAACTCTTTTTTTTTATTATTTAAAAATGGGTTAGTGGGAAGATATGATTTGGTTACGAAAACATTTTGTTTTTCAGATGTTTGTATTTCTTAATTTATGAGAGAAATATTACCTTCAACAAAGTTTTGAATCAGCTAAACCGTATACATTGTATCAATGCTACTAAAAAATCAGACCGAATGGTGTAAAAAACACAACAAATAAAATGGCCATAAATTTAATTATAATTGCATCAACTATTAAAAATTAAATTGTGTAATACATATTTTAAGAAATATCAAAATTATTACTAACTAGTTTTTTGTCTAATGATTCTCAGGTTGTTGTACAATGTTTTTTATAAGGTTTGTGAGTTCAAGCATCGTCGTTATGCAAATTTAATGATAGATTTAAAGTCCGTGTGAATTCTTTGTTTTTAAAAAGAGTACCAATATTATTATTCCAAATTAATGTTACATAATTGTGTTTAATTCATATACGCTACTAAATAATATTAAAGAAATACAATGAACTTGAGATAGTTTTGGAACTTTGGAAATCTAAAGTAATATCTATTTCACAAATTTTAGACTGTTAACATTTAAATAAATTATTTTTTATTATATAATGAAAATTGATAAAGTTATTTTAAAAGTAAATAAAATGAAACTAGAAAAAGAATGAAAATTTAAAATTAAGCAAACTACAATCAAATTTGTTTCTTTTTTTATCTGGACTGGTTACCTACCAGGCCGGCCAATGGACTTCCCTGCCGACTTCAGCAGGCCGATGATGATCTCATTTGGGCCGGTTAACAAAAATAGTTTTTTTTTAATATATTAATATATTTTTATAATGTTTTTTTAATACGTTCATACACAGGAAAAGAGTGTAGTTGATGCTTGGCTTACCTTTTCTTTTGTGCATGGGCTGGGGAGGAGTTGGATTGTTTTGTTATTTGATGTACGCAGTATTACTCGACGCTTTGCATAAGAGGTTGTCTCTTACGGCTTGAACTCATAATCTCAAAGTAATTATGAAATAACTTTACAAGTTTATTTAAAGCACATTCTTAACAAATCATTCACTGAAAATATATATGGGGTAATAAGTTTAGTATAGAATTACTAACTATTGATATATTGTTATGAGAGTTATAATTATATAATCATTTGCATGTAGTGTTGGACTTTTTGTTTTATATATATATATATAAAAGAAAACAAAAGGGGTTAAAAATAAGCAAAGCCGAGCTTAAGCTCGACTTGTTTAATTTAACAGAGCTCGAGGTTTATTTGCTTAGAGCTCTATTACTAAAACCTGAGATTGTGAGTAGTTTATCAAGCACAAGCTTGAGCCACGCACAACTCATTTTATTTATTATTATTTTTATTGTTTTATTTGTTTATTGATTTACATAGTATTTTATATATGTTTATAATCTATCAATTATAATAAATAAAAGTTTTGAGGTTCTACATGTCATTATTTTATAGTCTTTATATTTTTATTTCCCGCCTAAACATTTTCAAATAATTAGCTTAAATTTACTTTATTTAAAACTCCTAAATTGATTAAATACCATTTGCATGTTTTCATATTTCTTATGATTTACAATTATAAACATTAAATTAGAATAATACGAATAAAAACTTTATTTTATTGAAGATAATCAACGTCGAGACTTAGGGAGGTATAAGTGATCTCAAGGGGGGATTTAGAAGAAATCTAAAGTTCAAGGGGTTAGTAAAAAAAAAGAAAAAGAAAGAAGATAATCTTAGAATAATTGTTGAAGTCTATCTAATTAGTTTAGATAGAGGTAGTTTAAATTTGTTTTCTTTGTTGAGTCATAGAAGGATTAGAACTCGTTTAGTATAAATAGAACCTCTTGTGATTGTTTATTCATTCATTCTTTTTGTCTTCAAGTTTGTTATCAATAAATGTTCTCTAGTTTTTGGTGTGTGGATCTTTTAATACTTCAGCACAATTTGTCATCGACAAGTTGAGAGCTCCTTTCTTAACTCTTCTCTTGAAGTAAATTTTAACCGTAAAGAGACGATATTTCAAATGCATATTCGGGTTGTCCCAAGATTGAACGTCAAAGAACGGTATGTTATTTTTCACCTAAGAATAATAAATTTGACCTATTATAGTAATATATTCATTTTTATTAGCTTTTGAAACAATCATTGCTTGAATTACTTGATTTTTTTACGATATGAAAAGAGCGATATTCCAAATTTATAAATGGAGATTGTGTTCCTCTTACTTTTAAGCGATTAAAGGTTATGTTAAAGAAGCACATTACATTATTTCTCATGTATCAGTGATTAATTGTCATTAGTCATATAGCTATGGGCCTGGGCCCAAATGCAATCTGCCAAGTGCCAATACAACATGACAACTCAACACTAATACTGACGTGATTTGTGCTACTTCTGAAACCCAAATGGACGATCCGACTATCTGAGGATGCTTTATAATTTATATTATATGGATATATGTTATTATAGAGGTGGACATTACGAGTTTTAGGGTTGAATAAACCCAACCCAAAACTAGGTACAACCTGGTATTTTTGGACCTACGTTCGGATGAAACCGAGCATGAACCAGGGTCGGGCTCATAGTGATGGAAACCCTACACATTGAAACTGGGTCGGGTAATGAACTGGGTCCAATTCTTTTTTTATTTTTTTTAATGTTTTTGCAACGTATATGAATTCAACGTTGGTAATAACGGCTAATGAATTCAACCGTTGGCAATGTCTAAAAGAAAGATAAACAAATCCTATAAATACTAGTAAATATCAAACATTTTTTACAACAATTTTTTTTATATTTTTTCTCTAACATTTAATAAAACATTCTATTCAAAAAAATGTGCAGCATTTGGAGCGATGACGAAGAGTACGCCTTGGCAACTTCTTTAGTACAAGTTCAGAGCGAGTCCGAGACGATCGCCACCGGTGATGCTTTTTGGGATCATGTTAAGGATAAATTTGACGAGGAAATGAGTTATTCAGTCGAGGTGCGTACAATTGATGAAATAACAAGAAAATGGAGAAGAATAAAGACAGTTGTTGAAAGATTTCATAGAATTTATAAGAGACGGATGAATCTTTTGGAAGATTGTTTCAACGATGCGATCGTTATTCAAGAATCTCGTGTCGAGTACGAACGTGTTTATGGAAGACCATTTGTTATGTTAGCAATTTGGGAGCTTTTAATCAACTATTGATTTGTAATTTTCATTAAGTTAGAAATTGTTTCATTTTAAATTAATTATAATTAAGTTAGGTTTTGTTTAGTTTTATGTTAACTTTTATGTATTTTTTGTTTAATCCTTAAGTTAATTTTTATATTTAACTAGTACTAAGCCCCCCGCGTTGCTACGGGGGGCGTAAACCATACCAATTGGCACCAAGGACACGTCACCGTTAGCCACCACCAACCAAAACGTAGAATCAATGACACATCACCGTTAGACAAAACATAAAACATATAAAACAATAAATAAGTCGATCTTGGACCAACGCATTACGACGGTACCGTGAAATGAGAAAAAAATAAACGTAAAAACATTGAACTACACACACACTACGACGTGTTAAAACCAGTTTGAAAAAAACCGGTTTGACCCAACAACAAAATAAACGGTTCGTTTTGAATCCGATCCGGTTTAAAAAAAAACAATTTGTCCAGCTCTACCGACAATATGAGAAGGATAATCACTATTAGTGAATCGCTTGTCAACGATATGATTTTTGGCTTTCGGCACTTCATCGCTATTAAAAAATTTAAGATTAATAATCCATACTAATATCACCGGATAAAAGTAAGTGATATGTGTATTTTAGGTCGGGTTGGTTCATCTATCAGTTTTTTCTTCACAAATCGAAACTAAATGATAAGTATATGGAGGTCAAACAACTATATTATCCAACTCTTAGAATTATTTTACAGCTTAATGACTCATAAATATATGCATTCAAGGTTGTTATGACCGAAAATATGTTACATTACTAAATTTTCTTCAGTTACATAACATAAGAAAAGAAACAGCCTATTAAATTCATTATTTTTGTTTTCAATTATATCGTTACTTTTATCATTAAACTTTTGCTTTTATCACATTTTATATGAATCGACTAAATAGGGTGATTCAAATAAAAAAATCACTTTGCTTAAAAAGTGTAAAAAAATAGTATTATGATCATAAAACTATTTCCTACTACTTAATCACACATTTACATTGAACAAATTCATATTGATATACCCAACTGACTTAGATATTGTTTGTGTAACAACTTATTGTTATATTAACATCCAATAAAATGATAAAATTACTGATTACTAATATCATACATCTTAAAATTTTTAATATATTTTACATTATTTTTTTGTTTAGATGTATTGGTTTGTTGTACTATTTTGATGTGTTTGTTTGTTGTATTTTTTTGTTAGGTTTGTTTGTTGTGTTGTATTTAATGTTTTGTTGTGTTGATTTATTATTTATATTACTTAAAATATATTGCGAAGTTTTATTTTTTTATGCTATTATATTATTTTTGTGTTTTTATGTTATTTTTTGTTGTTTTTATAGTATTTAAAACTAAAATATGTATTTTTAGTAGTGTAGTTTTATAATATTGTAATATTTCATCACATAAATCTAGTGTTTTTTTGTTGTAAATTACGTGTTTTTTATTTATAAAATGTGTTGTGTTATGAAAAACAGTACAATTTCATATAAAACAACATGATTTCAAATAAACCAGCACAATTTTCTATAGATTAGTTTTTTTCTCGAAAAAATATAGCAATACTATACTTCAATTAAGAGAGAAGAAATGTTTGATTTTATTGTGTAATTTTTATAAAAGAATAATATTGTATGAAAAAGTTATCAACGTTTTAAAAAAGTTTAAGGAATTTAACAAAAGTCAACGAATTTGTATATTCCTAATATATTCCTTCATTGTTTTTTCCTTTTTTCCTGCTCCATTTGAATCTTAACCCTTCATTAATGTTAGATAAAAATTTTTAATAGTCTCTTATTTCTTAGATTTTTAGGTAAAATGAACTTCATA
This sequence comes from Flaveria bidentis, assembly GCA_018326385.1. NCBI lineage: Eukaryota > Viridiplantae > Streptophyta > Magnoliopsida > Asterales > Asteraceae > Flaveria > Flaveria bidentis. The sequence goes on from BJCM01061740.1 coordinate 5,499, forward strand.
TTTTAAACGACCCATAAATTAATTATTATTTTTAAGTGACCTAAATTATGTCCTATTTAGGTTGTTTTATATATAATAACTCATAACCGAACCATTAGCTATTGAATTGATTTATTATTGCCGGATCTTTTTCCCATTTTCTTGCGCACCACTAGTGAACTATTTGTAATTATTTATTTTTGTTAAAAGGAAAAAGAGTCAAGTTGGTTAATGAGTAGATAAATTACATCTCTAGTCCCCCAAAATGTATTCACATGATCACTGTACCCCCGAAGTCGCTATCATCAGAAACAATTGATTAGTACTTCAATTATATAAAGCTTTTAAAAACTATAATTATTAATATATGAGTCATTTGTATGCGTCTAAAATTGTTATAAAGGTGTAGTCAAAGCAACGTCACTTGAATTTGAAAACATATGCCGGAAATTATTATTGTAGTTTTGGTGATTCCAGAGTTCACTACTCAAAATTGTTTGTATATTTAAACATGATATTTTATGTTTATTTTTAAGCGAACAATTCTCGTATTTTATTAATCAATATGTACTCATCAATACTACTGTACATAACTATATGCATAAGATTATATGTGGTACGTTTGTTTAAAAGAATAAAAGATGATAAACTAATTAAACATAAAAACATTCTCAGTTGTCAGTCAATATGCGTGTCATTCTCGTATTGACGTTATAATCCTAGTTGTGTACTTTTGTTGATGAATCCCCACAATATATATTTGGAAGGTTATTTTCACAAACAATCTCTTTGATAGATAAAAACATATACTCAATGGTTCTAAAATCTTGTGTTATTTTTCTTTTTTGTGCAATTTCTAATTCATCATTGTTATTATTAGATGTCACAAAAAAAATTCTAATTACCAGAGGTCTCAATAAAAATAGTCTCGTTGACATTAAGGAAAATAAGCATTCATCTAACTCTACTTAGACACTAACAATAACTTTTAACTTTTCTCTGTGTGGTATTTTATTACTCTTGTGTATTTGTATATGTTTAAGACTTATAATAGCGGCTGAAAAGAAATAACAACGATGCAAGGTTTCACATACTATTTTTTAAAAGATTTTATTCACCCTCACCAACATGTAATGAACTAATGATTTAAGGCCATTATTATAGGCAAATCAAAACGTGAAATAATTAAAATAAAAAATGGGTTGAGAAAAAGAACGGTTGTTATTAAGCAAGTAGTCCATCACGTCATTTTTGTTTTGCATCTAATTTGTTGTGTTTTGTACTTTCTATTTTAGATGCAATTATTGAAGTTGGGTTTTTTAAATGTATTTTGAGCCGTTTGTTGCCTGTGGGACATTGAACCAGTGACCCCATTATTTAGCGGCTCCGTCGCACACGAACCCTTTTCTACCATGACCCCTTGGCCCTTGTGTCACTTCACTATAAAAGATAAATTATGGGTTAATATATAGTACGTTTAAATATAACATCGACTCTGACTTAAGTCTAGTAAAACGGACTAATCGGTACGGTGAGGTAAAGAGTTAAAAATGGGTCCAGATTGAACTGGGTTTGATTTGGATGGATTGTGTTAAGAAGTGTCGGTTTAATTTGGTTCAAAATAAGTTCGGATTGAAATGAGTTGTGTGAAAAAAAAAAGTAATAAAAATGGTTTTATAGTTTGTTGAAACATATGTATTTGTTTTGAGTAGAAAAATAGTTTGTCTTTTCAAATATAAATATTAAGCTATAAACTATTTCAAAATACACTCACCTTTCTAAGTAGTTCACTGATTTGTCATTATAATGCTTGACAAGTTGTTTAGTGGAAGTCCGTATCAATAATAAAATATTTTAGATAAACTAAGTTAAAGAAAACTACTATATTGATAAATTGGGCCAAGGATCTTTTAATATAATCGATTTTAAACTTTATATAAAGATTATTGCATTTCTTATGTGGACCGGCCCTCATAATATATATAAAGATTATATATTTTAAACTAGGCTAGAACATGCCTTAGGTTGTACCAAAAATACCCGAAGCTGACATAAGACCGGAAGCAGACTGTTTATGTGTTATATGGTTGGTTATCGATTTACATTCTAAACCACTACCGGTTTTGATCTCGAGTTTGGGCCGAGAAAACGCAATAAGGACTGAACTAACCAGTGGTCGACCCAAAAGTATCTGTCATGGGTCGCGGAAAAGTTTGATGTTCGAATGTTTATCAAGAGGATTTACTATCAAGTCGGGTCATTAGAACTTTTTAATGGGTTATGTAGTGTCATTTATATATCTTTCATAGTTGTAAAAGATCATGAAAATTTATAGTAAAAGTTTGATAAAATGTATAGATTAGTCTCTTAAAATCATGCTTGTCTAGATGTTTATAATATATAGATAAACATAAATATATTTACATATATACATATATCTTTTAAATATGCCACATAATAACCATGACGTATTTTAGTAGCTAGCCATGTTATATGTGTTTGTTGGATTTTATTTAAAAACACTACATCGTTATGAGAAAAATTAAAAAAACCGAAATCATTTTATTTTCTATCAATTGTTCATTTTTTAAGAATTCGCACTACTAACATGCAAATGTCTATTTTTATATATATAAACCCCCATCAAACTAACGTTTTCATATTTTTTTAGAATCATAATTGTTTACTTACGCATCATTTATACGTGTGTAGGTTATGCTTATACACAAAATATGTTCATATTTTCTTAAATTTCAAGAGAAGAGAAGAGATTAGACATTACTTTTTATCATTTTTATTTCAAAATTTGTAGGTTGAAAACATAAATTATTAGTTTTAGTCTTGTGTGTTCTCGCGGTTTTTTATTTTACATTTTGACCCTCCTAAATATGTTCATGACTAAAAGTTGCAAAGTGTTGCCATTTTGTGAGGTTGGTGAGAAGTGTTTTCTTAATTACGAACTTTTTGGTTTTTCTAAATAGAATTTTATTTTTGCATGAGAAGTGTTTTCTTAATTACGAACTTTTTGGTTTTTCTAAATAGAATTTTATTTTTGCATAGTAAAGCACCAAAAGATATTATATAGACAAGGTTGTCAAATCCTGTTTGTCTATTAGCTTGTTGGTTCAATAAACGCTATCATAATAGACATATGATTGCATTGTATAAATTTAAACTAGTATCAATGTACAAAAGTATAACGTTTAAATTATACATATTAATTTTTATTTACAAATCTTTGTGATAATAGCCTTTTCGTGTAACTAAAATGTTTACTCGTTGACACATGATCCATAGACGGTTGATCATGAACAAAGAAACAAGAATTGTTTTGAAAATATTGCAAATTAATGTATTCATTTGTTGGTTTAACAACCTAAATGTAAATTAGAGTTTAAAACTTGTATATTTAGTGGGCAATGTTAACGCTAATGCATGTGTGGTAATTTCCTCAAGGTGAAAGAACATCCAACACAATAGCAAATGTAAAGTTAGAGAAAGTAAAGCTTTTTAAAGATTTATGTTGTATAGGTATGACAAGCATGTTTATTTAATAACAACTAATACGTTAGTGGTGATCGAGTGCATTTATTATCAACTATCATTGGTGAAAACTTACTATCAAATAGTCGTGGTTTTGAAAACTACTATATGATATTTGTGAGGGTTAAGACCGTCGTACATTACATAAGATATCTTTATGTTACTAATCCGTATAATGACACCGTAGTTTTCAGTTAGTTATTGCTTTTATATTTGTATATTTGTGGTTCACCAATGATTATAAATCTCGATAAGGATGAGATTAAAAGTTTTATGGTAACATGTTTTAATATCTATTGTCATTGGAAAGGTAATTATTAATTATATTGATTTATCATATAAAATTTGTTTTTTCTAAGAAAAAGTCATTTACAGTACTCATTGTCTACTTGATTCAAATTTCAGTTCTTGGAATAAATAATATATAAGGATTACTCGATGTTTGATTTAACTTTCAATTTATGCAGGGTCAAGGAGGATTGGATCTCTTCATAGTTTGATACACACGATCTTATGATAGTTAAAATGTTAAACTATGCAAATGATAAGCTGTGAAAAAAAAAAATACAATTTAAAATCATAATCTAAATGGCATAAATCTACAACCACTAATCGGTTCAACGCTTTCAATCCTAATAAATAACATATATGATAGTTAAATTATGCACAATTGTTTAAGCAAATGATCAAGTTGCAATCACTCCGTCCACTTCATAATATTAAAACTATTCTTTTTATATATATTGATATATTATAATATCAATAATAAAACACGTGCGATCAATAATATACTTATAAACCCAACTAACTTTAACTTAAGTAAATAATTAATGTAAAGTAAAATACTTTTACATGTTTATTTCTTAAGACGAAATTGATGCCTCAAAGTGTTATCATAGTGTAGTCTTACATTAAATGAATATATTTTTTGTTATCCAATATTTACAAAGTTATCGAGCATGCAATATGGCATTATAATATATGACACATTTGAAGAAGTGTTGCATTCTATTGCTCAATTTTTGACACAAGACCCCACATTGGTCGAGTGTTGTTTTATTCATCGAGGATATGCAAGCGTCTTTAGTGGGTATAATTGTATAAATTTTATAATCATAAAATCATTCTTTAGTGATTATTAATATTTTTGAAAAACAATATTTATACAACCTGTTATTTAACATATAGCTGGCGCTGACAGTCTAAAAAGTTTTTAGACCTTTTTTGTTTCAAGATTTATTACTAATCTCTTTAGCAAATAGAATAACTACGAGTTTTAAAGAGGCTAAAAGAAATTTTAATCGAATGGGGAATAACTACCTTTTATAACAACAAGCATACTCTCGGATCGTAGATTGTGTCATGGTTAAACAAAGAGCGGTATAAGATGTAATGATTGCCCTAACACATAATATGTCAAAGTTAACAATTTTTTAACTTATAAATGTAGCTATGAGTATGGCAATGTCGCTAAGATTGCAATATTGCACTAACATATGTTCACGTGTGGGTAGTGTTGTATAGGGTGTATATATCAGAATGAATCATATCATGACTAAAAATGAACATAAATGTATTAGATTTGTGTGTAGTGACTTTTATATCGGTTTATGTTTGGTTGTAATATATAATATTGGTCCTAAGAGGTCTTAATGGTCATGCATTGTTTAATTATAAGTTGAACTAGGCAGTTTTGACCTTTTTAATTCACAAATTCTTGTTTTTCTAGCTAATAAATCTTAACCTATAATTTTTTTAATGCAAATGTACAATTCTGTTTCGATGATAAGTACTTAAGCGGGTCCACCTATTCGTTTCCCAGCCAAGATTGCACCCAACCCCCTAAAAAAACTTATTGCTGAGAAAAACTATCTAACTCAACTCTGAGTATTTTGTTTATAGTGAGACTTAAAACCATCACTCCTCTTATTTACATGTCATACTTACGCCACCTTAATTAGTTGGCTAAGAATCATTGGTTTTAACCTAGCTACTTAACATGAATTTACCAAAATTTAAACTCACATCATATTTATAAAAAACAATCATTAATTCTATTACATCGTGTGTGATTATTGTATATAAATTTCAGACACTCTTCTCATGATTATAAGATAAAACCAACTTATGAATCTTTAACGCCACCAACAACCATTCCATTTTTCTCGTTTCACCACACCCCCATCCCACGTGTGACACACTAACATCAGTTCAACTTTTACCATTTTTCTTAGTCTCTCTGTTTTACGTGTCTCATCACAGTTTTTCTTTGGTTTCTCCTTTTTATAAAAGTTTTAAAATGTTGGTGGTGGTATTGGTGGGTACCAGTGAAAATACACCAGGTTGTAGCACCTCGAAACCAAAGGCACAATATTCTCGGCCGACCTCGGTTTTTCCTAAGAATATTTCCCCGGCTTTATCCCATATCCACTCCGTTCCCCTAACAATACAGATTGTGTAACATCCGGCCCCTCGCATCAACAATATTGTCCGTTTTGCCCACGGGGAGCTCATAGATTTGCTTTTGGTTGCTCGAGTGAAAACTTCCCAGGGAAGTCACCCATCCCTGGATTGCTCCCACCTGAGCACGCTTAACTGTGAAGTTCTCCTCTCATCCACAGTCAATACGCCCAAAACGCGTTGTTGATATTAGAGGCCAGACATTTCTTATGAACCAAGAATCTTTTCTGTCCACAGCCGATGTGGGATATGTGTAAGGTGACACAGATTGGTCCAGGTAACGCTCAAAGACATTGCATTCGCAATTGATATCTCCTTATCTTTACAAATATCCCAAGACCTTACAAAACAATTTTATGCCTATTACATTTTTATTCTAGTTTTACAAATTATTTCCTACGGCCCTTCGGTTACAAATTTTACAAATTATTCAGTTCATATCCGTCGACATAACTATAATTATTTGATAGACTAACACAATATGTCACTTTCGTTAACGGAAGTTTCTGGCTTCCAAGATTCTATAAAACCCACATTAATAAATCCCATTTACACACACCAGAACACACTAAAGTGCGTGTACTTAGTAGAGTAACCACCACCATATGGCTTCATCTACCACCACCACTCCTCTCATCCTCCCCGATGACCCCGAAAACCGGCGAGAACTCACTGGATCTCCGCCAAGTCGCCGCCCATCCTTCGCCAATCTTCTTTTCGGGATCCTTGTTTCCGTTCTGGTAATATGTGCTCTGGTTGTTGTGATGATCAGCAACCAGAGGCGGGATCCACTGGTGGCCAACAACCACCATGGCAAAGATCAAATCTCCTCCGCCACCTCCGTCATGACCGAGTTGCCGGAGTTTGATCGGAAACCGGTTCCCGGAAAGTTGGAGTCGAGTGCGGAGGTTGAGTGGCAACGCTCAGCGTACCATTTTCAACCTGATAAAAACTACATCAGTGGTACGAAATAACTAATGATACACTTGTTATATCGTTACATATTATTTAACAAATTTTAAATAATGTAACTTATAAACTTTTTAACATAAACTCATACATTTTGTTAAGATAACATCATCAAATCCTGTATCTTGCAATACTAGAACATACTCATAACATTTTGATTAGAGAATACACCATTTGTCGCCAAAATTTGTCATGAGAAAACAACATATATATAACGTCACTTATATATACTTGATAATAAAAAAATGAAAGTATATACAAGTTCAATAAGATATAGAGTATATTATGTGCTTTAGGGATTGTTTAAACTGATTAAGTTTTTTATTTTGTCATGGTGGCGACATATTCTTGACGATTTGGGCGATTCTGCCTTCTAGATCCTGATGGTAAGCATTTTAACACTTGAGTATGATTATGTTGATATACATTTTAGTAGCTTATTATGTGCTTTAAGGTTTTTATGATAATGTTTTTAGCTTTAAAACATTTAGTAATAGTGCGTAATTAATAAATTTGAATGGCTAATATAGATATAAAAATGTATGTTTATTTAAGTATATAGCATAAAGTCTAAGTCTATTTTTTCATTTAAGATATGTGACTGTTTGATAGAAAGTTTGTTTATGTTGTTAGTTAATAAGCGAACAAGCATGAAAAAAATTCTGTTAATTTCGTTAAACTAATAAATATGAAAATGTCTCATTCGTTCATTTAACTTTGTGGGCGTCCGCTTATGCTTGTTCATTTGCGTTTGTTTATTTACGTTCAATTATGTTTGTTTAATTATCCACAATTACAAACAAACATAAACACTTACATTTTTCTAATGAACGAATACTTACATGTTCCTAATGAACGAACGAAAAACAAATAATTCATTCAAGTGTTCATGTACAATGTGAAACGAGAAATGCTAGGTTATAGTCGTGTCATTCAAGTTTTCTATTTTTCCTATATTGTAGGAAAGGCCAACGATAAAATCATAATAGAAGAATAACATGTAATATTAAATACATCAATTTACAAGTCTCAAGGGTTATTCACATAGTTTAATCTTCTTATTTATATGTCATATGGGCATATATTGTTAAAAATATCAACCATGATATTCAAATTTTGTTTTATATCATTTGTTTTTCATGGAAAATAATAAAATATTTATGCTTTCAATTAAAATGGTTGTCTAAATATATTGATTTAATTGCTTAGAAAATATATAGGAAAAAGACAGGATAGTTGTTGGTGATTATGATATACAGAATTATTGTATGGACAAAAGGTTAAAATTAGAAATATTTCCTAAATAAGAAGGAAATTATTGTATGTGACGCAGGTCCAATGTATCACATGGGATGGTACCATCTATTTTATCAGTACAATCCAGAATCTGCCATCTGGGGTAACATCACATGGGGTCATTCGGTATCTAAAGACATGATCAACTGGTTCCATCTCCCTTTCGCTATGGTTCCGGACCATTGGTACGACATCGAGGGCGTCATGACCGGTTCTGCCACAGTCCTCCCTAACGGTCAGATCATCATGCTTTACACAGGCAACGCTTATGACCTCTCGCAATTACAATGCTTAGCGTACGCGGTCAACTCATCTGATCCCCTTCTCATTGAATGGAAAAAATATGAAGGGAACCCGATTTTATTCCCACCACCAGGGGTGGGTTATAAGGACTTTCGAGACCCATCCACATTATGGATGGGGCCCGATGGCGAATGGAGAATGGTAATGGGGTCCAAACATAACGAGACTATTGGTTGTGCGTTGATTTACCATACCACTAATTTTACGCATTTTGAGTTGAAAGAGGAGGTGCTTCACGCAGTTCCCCATACGGGGATGTGGGAATGTGTTGATCTATACCCGGTATCCACGGTACACACAAATGGGTTGGACATGGTAGATAATGGGCCAAATGTTAAATATGTGTTGAAACAGAGCGGGGATGAAGATCGACATGATTGGTATGCGCTTGGGAGTTATGATGTGGTGAATGATAAGTGGTACCCAGACGACCCAGAAAATGACGTGGGTATCGGGTTCAGATATGATTATGGAAAATTTTATGCATCTAAAACGTTTTATGACCAACATAAGAAAAGGAGGGTACTTTGGGGTTACGTTGGAGAAACCGACCCCCCTAAGTATGACCTTAAAAAGGGATGGGCTAACATTTTGGTACGTTGTTTTCACTTATAAAAAATCTTATCTTTGTATTCTTTGAAATTTTAATGTCACGTCGTTTTATTTACAGAATATTCCAAGAACCGTCGTTTTGGACAATCAAACGAAAACCAATTTGATTCAATGGCCCATTGAGGAAACAGAGAAACTCCGGTCGAAAACGTACGACGAATTCAAAGACGTGGAGCTCCCACCCGGGTCACTCATTCCGCTCCAGATAGGCACCGCGACACAGGTAATATTTTGTTCTATTGTATTTAGTAGGCCCTTAATTTATGATCTTGAGTAGCTCACGAGTGATTCTGCTAGATTACACCATGTTGTTTAGTTTTTATTGTTACAAAATTGAAATGAATGTCAATATTCTTATACTTTTTACTTTACAGTTGGATATAGTTGCAACATTCGAAATCGATCAAAAGATGTTGGAATCAACACTCGAAGCCGATGTTTTGTTCAATTGCACCACTAGTGAAGGCTCGGTTGGGAGGGGCGTATTGGGACCATTTGGTGTGGTGGTTCTAGCTGATGCAGATCGCACAGAGCAACTTCCAGTGTATTTCTATATCGCGAAAGACACTGATGGGACCTCGAGAACTTACTTCTGTGCTGATGAAACAAGGTAAATTCATGATCATCTTCGTAAATCGATAGACCAATCTCTTATCGCAACTCGAATACAAACTTATGCAGATCATCCAAGGATGTAACTGTGGGAAAATGGGTGTATGGAACCAGTGTTCCTGTTCTCCCAGGCGAAAAATACAATATGAGGTTACTGGTAGGTGAAATTTATAATGTTTATTCCTTTGCAATTTTATTAGCACTGTAAACAAATCGAGCTGAGCTAAAGTTTGACTCATTTCAAGTTTTGTTTATTAAAAGAGTGAGCTCGACTTATGAGTAATTTTTCTAACTTGCAGGTGGATCACTCGATAGTCGAGGGATTTGCACAAAACGGAAGGACAGTGGTGACATCGAGAGTGTATCCTACGAAGGCGATCTACGGTGCTGCTAAGGTGTTTTTGTTCAACAACGCCACCGGAATCAGCGTCACGGCATCGATCAAGATCTGGAAAATGGCTGAAGCACAACTTAATCCTTTCCCTCTTTCGGAGTTGAGTTATTGATGGTTACATTTAGACTATTTAGTCACTATATTTGTGTGTTACTATTGTGAGGTGTAGTGGCAATATTCTAGATTGGTGGGGGTGTTGATGTAATTTGATATTTATGTCGTGGTACTTAATTGGGAGGTTATATTTTTATGAAATTTAATTATTGTTCATGTTTACAATTTTCTCAAGCAGTGGTGTTAATTATTTTTTTTCGAAATTCACGTAAGGGTGTTTCGTTAATGCTAACAAGACATGGTTAATGTCCTCTCGTGAACATGTGTATAAATTTCAAAATAGAGTTAAAGATCATGTGAACTTGTCGTTCAAAAAACAAAAAGTCGCCATAATTTGTTTAGTAATTTAATATGTAAAATAAAAAGACACAGCAACTTAATTTAGACATAGAACAAACACATTTTAAAAAATTAGAAAAAAGAATACGTGTTTTGTTACCCTTTTATAACTAAATAAAAAGTACGAATCTTGTAATATATATTTGTAAAGTTCAACAATACATATGTGTTATATAAACTTAAATAAAATATGATAGATAGTATGATAGTATATTTTTATAGAGGCCGGTAACTATACAAAGTTTTTTTTTCGTGCGAAGCGTACGAAGTTTTGGAGTGAAATTATCACGCAAGAACAATAATAATCACGCAAAAACAAAGTAATAATTACGCAAGACGAATTATATATATTCACGTGGAATTATCACGCAAGAATACCTTCTTGCGCGATAATTGCATCTTTGTGTGATAATTCATCTCTGCGTGATTATCACGCAAGAACACTTGTATTATAATACCACCCATAACATTATTGCATGATAACTTCATACGTTTCACACGAAGAAAAGATTTTGTACCGTAACATTTCTCTATTATTATATATTAGTTAGTGAGCATCAACAAATGGTAACAATAATATGTATTACAACTTTGGTTAAACATCACCACCCTAAAAAAGAAAATATATTTTAGCTTACATTCTCAACCAACAAATGGTAACACTAATATCTATTAAAGTTTTATAAAAACCTAGGGGTTAAAATTGTCAATTCAATAAACCTGAGAGGAGCCCATATTGAAAACTCAATAAAATTCAGTGGCCAAATTTCATACCCACTAAAAATTCGTGTAGCTTTTGCGTTGTATTTTAAATTGGTTTTACTACTGATTTTTTTGGACATATAAATATGGGCAAATGAGGATACGCCACGAGTTATACGAAACCGACTCGAGTTTATTTGAGATTTTTTATTTTAGTTTGTTTTTTATATTGATTAGGGTAGTGGATTAAATTTTAATGTTTGGTTATTATTTCTGCTTCTTGTTTTTTTATAGTACACTGACATAATTCTTTATTTTGTTCTACATGTTTCTTGCAAGACAACTGTAAAAAGAAATACAATGTGGGTTGATTAAAGATTACGAATTAAAAATAAGTATAAAATCATATTGAAGATAAGTATAATGGATTGATTGTAAAGGTAAATCGAAAAAGAATATATATAAATAAAACTTTTTGAAAGCCGAAACACTAGTATATTGGGCGGTTGACAAATATTTTTAGAGTGTTTGTAATAAAAACCTTCTTAAAAAATAGATTAAAAACTAAATTCACCTTAAAAAAATGCAAACCGCCTCAAAACATTTTATTTTTAATGCAGTTTATACAAACCCCTTCAAAAACTACTCTTTTGAGATTTTTAAAGTTTAGTTTTCTACTCACTTGCAATCTAACAGCATTAACGGCCCATTTTTATCATCATTTTTATAACTACACTAAAAATCATTAATTTTTTCTCTCTTTTTAATAATAATATTTTTTATACTTTTATTATTATATTTTTTCTTTCTACACTAACAACCACTTTCAACAAATATTAAAAAATTAATAGGGATAAACAGTGTTTTACCAAATATAAAGATGAATACTAACATGTAATTTATGTTCCACTTACAACCACTAATAATCATTTATTATAATATAGAGAACGTATTTACGGATTTGTAGAGAACGAGCTATGAATGCTCTAACTCCATCTTTTAAAGCTACAACTCACGTTGGAGTTTGGACTAGATTTAGTGTTTTTTTTGTTTCTGTAGTTTCTTCAAATAAAGAACATGTATTATTGATTATTAGTTCATTCATTCAATGATCTTCAATATCTCTTTTAACACATTTATTTTCACAATAGATTTAATTTATGTTTGAGAATTGAGATTAATTTGCTTACAACTTTTTTTTACCCTTCTAGTACCGCCTCAAAAAGTCTTTTCAAAAAATTCAATATAACCGCCTCAATAAAATGTTTTTGTACTAGTGAAATGTGTAGAAGAAAAGACGATGTTTCTAATTTTTCATTATTGGCAGTAACTTATAAGCACAAATTATGTTATACTTCAATTTATAGATATTTCATATACGATTAAAATCATAATGTATATTATTTAATTGTGTTAATTATTTTTACTTTATATAATATTATTGATAATGTACAAAATACCCCTTTCTATGTATGGAGTAAAACAAAACCTATTTTGGAATGATTCTATAACACCCATGTGCCATTTTATATTTTTTGATATTTATTTGTGTACATTTGACATGATATTTTGGGGCCTAAATTGTGTTTATTAGTGTTAGCGAAACCGCTTTAAATCGGTCCCAAAGCGCCCTTTCGCCTCAGCCCACAAGAAATGACGCCCAGCTCCCCAAAAACAACGTTCGACTTGCATGTGTTAAGCATATAACTAGCGTTCCTTCTGAGCTAGGATCAAACTCTTCTTTTGACTATGATTTGGCCTTAAGTGGTAAAACTTGGAGAACCGGGCGTACTATTTCTCAACCTTCTGTGAACTTTTCTTCTCTTATGATTTTTGCTGTCTCATCCTCTCTTTTATAGCTTCAACGGGGCTTTGTGAGCCTTTTAAGCACCCTTGCAGAGTTCCACACAAAATATTATGTAATCTTTGCATTAAGGCTTTTTTTAGTTATTATAAATAATATATCGTCTTTGTATACAAGACACAATCAACTTTTACATACACTGTTTTTAAAAGCGACAAAAAATAAATTGTCTCATTGTTTAGTAATGATATGGAAAATAGCTCAAAAAAAGTGTTGATGATGCAATTGTACACCATGTGACAAATTCAAACAATTAAAAGATAATAAGAAACATAGTTCTATTTTCATTATATGAAAGGCATCAAATCGGTAAACTGACATTACGACACGATTGTGCGTATAACATGAATTGTGGGTTTGCTTCGATGGTTGAGTGTGTGATCTTACCTTGGAACCAGTACGAAGTAAGAGAGGTGGATCACGAAAATGTATCTTGGTCCCTTCTACGATTAGATGTTGGGTGATTAGTTTTTAACCCCAAATAACTTATTTTTACATATTTCAACGGCTTCTAAAATGCTTTTAAACCCACCTAACTTGTACTCTATTGTATATTTAAACATTCAAACTTAGAAAAAAAAAACTCCAATTACACACGTGTACGTTGTTAAACCATACGACTGTTGATTTTAAACATGTTTATATTTAGTTTGATTAAAGCATACAATAATTCATAAAAGTATCATTAATAAACATTATTTATTTGACTATCTGCATGTTCCTAACTCTAGACAATGTTTATGGACCGTCAAAAAATATGCTTTTCATTTTCATTCGCTGGATGAAAATCATTTTTAATTGGATTATTTTGTTTGATGTAACATATCACATGTAAATATAAAACAACATAATGATAATATTAAATAATAATAATGTTAGAGTCACAAATTAACGGTCAAAAATAGTTCTTCATGTCGATTTAATAGTTTGTAGGCCCCTTACTACTTACCTTTATTAGGTCGGGTATGTGCATCATGGGTGTTGTGCTTTTCTTATTAGACTTTTATATTTATTATATATATTCTACATATACTAGCTGATTTATATATTACAAAGAATTATGGTAACTTACTTCATGCTAAATTATTGGAGCTTTCACTAGAAAAATGAGTTCAAAATGTATTGTGTCCTAATCGTAGTTTTATAATAATCATATTCGAGCTATTATCGAGCACTTTATGTAATCATGTCCTATGTATATTAGGGTTAAGCAATTCATCATCTTGTCAAGTTTACTATACTGAGTATGATTCGTGCACTTTGTAATAAGGCTCTCGAAGCATAAAAACACTTCAATAACTAAGATATATTAACTTGTTTACAACTCTTTATCTTCATTAACAGTAACTTTTTTTACTCATCTAGATCATCTAATCAACTAGAATCTACAAAGATCTTGATCATTTTTGTAAAACAACAATTATTAATGTGACTTGGTCATGTGACTTGCTAAAGAGTCTTTGATATAGCAATGCACAAGTATTTAAAATGATGTTCTTCATAGGTTAAATGTTAAGATGAAAAATAATATGCAACTAGTATTATGGCTCATCCATTGCAGCGGGGGTATAAAACTGTATAAAGTAACACTAATATCATACCATAATCAGCGACTATTAACACCGGAATAGCTCGCATTAAAAAAACATAAAATGAAAATAAAATTAAAATTGAACAGAAAGTAAACGTAAAACTTTGAACTAAACATGTAAAACGTAAAATTTTAAAACCAATAACTAAGTTAATCTAGGACTCTCACGTTGCGATGATGTCATTAATAAAAAATAGGCATAACAACGTTGAACTAAATGCGCACATTACAACGTGTCAACTCTCAAACTTTAAACCGAAATTTAAAAAAAAAGTTACAAAAAATGAAAAGCATAGAGCAGGAAAATTGAAAATAAAAATATAAAGATTAAAAAGTAAAAAATGAAAAAGTATTAAATTTAAAATATAATATTAAAATAATAATAAAAAGCATATACAACCAACAATAATTGATGTAACTTTAGGTTTATAAGTAGTACAGTTTAAATAAGCATTATATTAAATTGCCAAAGGAAAAAAACAAAAATAGAACCAAATTTAAACATGCTGAAAAGAAACACAAATATATATGGACAAGAAATAATTGGGGTACGAGGAGACAGGACTGACACCTGAAGAGCAACCAACGGTTCATATTATTTTCTTTTCTGCCCCGTCCCTTTGTTTCGACACGTGTTTGTATTCTTTTTTTTTCCTTCAAAATACAGGTTTATTTAAGAATAAATGTAAAACTCTGCGCTACTTTAGTTGGTTTCACCTATTTGTTTTTTAATCAAGATCGCACCCCAACTCATTTATAAAAAAACTTTTTACTAAAAAATATATTGACTCAACTTTAAATATTTTACTTAAAATGAGACTTGAACTCATAATATTCTCACATTTATATATCATGTGTATCTAATTTTAATCAGTTGGTCTAACGATCATTGGTTTTGGTATGGTTACATATGAATATAGTATATTAAGGCGTAAAAATCTAACTTTCTTACTAAAGAATATTTAGTAATTTCGTAGTTTAATACTATAGCCTAATACGACCAAAATTAATACTATATTACTCTAAGCACATGATTAGTCATATAAGCGCTTGAAGACATCAGATAAAGCTTGAGATTTTTATGAGGACATGTAAAATAGGTATGAGATTGTCTTTTGACTTGAGAATTTTCATTTAGGTAGCATTAGATATATGTGTAGATGTTAGCTATTTCCCTCGATTTGCCTTTCATATGTATGCCTTTAATTAGTCTATATGTATCACTTTATGGATTAAATTTGCCTCTAACTATGTAGCGGCTACTTCTAGCTTCTACTTCATGTGTGTCCAATATGCCTTATTATTTTGTTATCTTTCGTTACTCCAAAGTCTTTAGTGTCTTTAGTCATATTTGAAAATACTTTTACATTATGTGTGTTTATGTATGTACTTCACTATTTTTATGTGTTGTTTAAATGTTAGTTGCAATCGATTTTTTTCATCTTATTTGTATTGTCTTATGTGTTATGTGATACATACATGTTATGTGTTTTATATGTCTAAAATATTTAAATATATTGTGAGTTCATGCATGTAGATATATGCCTTCTTATCTTTTTGTGTTGTCATTCATTATGTGTTACTGGTTGGAAATGTCCGCGCGTTGCGGTGGTATGGTTGTTGCGTGATTTTTTGGGACTTCGATTTTAGTCAGTATCGGCTCGATGCGTTATGACATAAATTAAAAAATCAAAATATAATTATTGAAAAATTTTAATAAAAGAAAACAATTACGTATATTACAAAAGTGTTTAAGACAATTATATTATCCCAACAAGAATAGTGAAAGCATGGGTGATATTTATGGTCGGAAATCACATATTACCTAGATTTTACTGGGGTTTATTTTATGAATGTATGTTAAAGTTTTATGATCATCGGAGTCAGCTTTTGGTGGTGATTTGCATATACCGAAGAAAGTTAATAAAGAAATTATCATCACAAATTATCATTTTGATTGTTATTGAGTCTCTAACAACTGATAAAGGAAAAGGGAAGATGGATTAGTGCTCAATCACAATATATAAACGACATTGAAAGTAAATGACGATTTTGTTTGACCACGTATATATGTTTTAGCATTTGTATTATGGACAATCATATAGTATACTTTATTGTAAGGGTATAAATAAAATAAAATAATTAATTTTTTGAAATTTAAGCATTACTTTTCATATGGGTGTTTTAATCCATATGTAATATTATCATTCTATTCTCCTTTCATTTTTATTATAAAAGATATAGATAAATATTAAAATTATTAAACTTATAATAATATGCCTCTAGAAAAATATTAGTATTATAGTTATTATAAATATGGATATTTATATAAGTTATGTAGTTAAATATTTAAATAAAATAATATACTTAATTAAAATACTATTTAGTTATAAAAATATAATTAGTAAATATAAATTTAAATATCAATTTATAGTATCATAAATAATATAAAATTTAATGAAGTAAATTAAATAATATCATATTATTAAATAATATATTAATAATATTTATTAAATAATGAAAGAGACAAGGGCAAAAATGTCAAGTTTTATAAAATTTAATAGATAAATTTACCAAATTATCCATAAAGTGTCTTAAAATTTTAATCAAATCCCTATTCTACTCCTCTTAAATGTGATGCACTTATTTGTACATGTTGCTTTAAAACTTGTATTTTTGTCAAAATTACATCTCTATCCAAATAGATGTATTATATAGTAGTATAGATATGCTATTTCTAAGTGTTATTTCCGCTCTCTTTTCTTGTCTTTATTTTTTGAGTCAGGGGTTTCAATACGAATCGTCTCTTTATCTCAAGGGTTAGGAGTAAGCTTTGCATCCGTGTTAACCCTTCTCACACCCTACTCAGTAAATGCGAGTTTCATAGGTGGTGGTTGTTTAAACAAAAATAATATAAATTGTGAAAATCAACTTTAAAAGTTAAAATATGGTTTTCAAAAGCTCTAAAGGTGTTGTATATTTGTTCAAGATTTTATTGGTTTTACTCTTTTTTTCATTTGCATCCAAAAAATTGTTAACTATATTATATAGTATGGTTATAAGTGGTTGTGAGTGAAAGATATAAAAACTTTATCGTTTTTAAAACCCTATAATATTTTTAATATATTTTAAATGGTTATAAGTGAAATAAAGATAAAAGGTAATGATAAAAATATAAAAAGTATTATTTAAATAAATAATAATAATGGTTTTTAGTATAATTATATAGATAGGATGAGAAATAGGCTGAGAATAATTTTAGCGCTACATAACCATTTGTAAATAACTTTTTATAAATATTTTCATAGTTAATTATATAAAAATATTATTACTGTTTAAAACGCTAAGTCACATCATCTAACATGCTCTGAAATCTACACATTTTTTAACATTAGATTTAAAAAATAATCTTTTAAAACATATACATCTTTTATAAATTCTAACAGCTAGAAAAAGACCGTTTGGTAGAAAACAATATGCATTTATTTATAAAATCTGCATCTTATTATCACAAGATGGAACAATGAATATACTATCAGTGTACATTTTGTAAATCACGTGTACTATCTTTGTAAATAAGAATTCAATAATATAAATTAACGGCCAGAATTAAGACTATGTAAAAGATCATTTCTAATTGATTGATAAAAGGTAGCCCAAAATATCTACTTATAGTTGTAGTTTACACAGAGTTAACCAACTGTGATCAGAGTCACTGAACCCACTTAACCATGAAAACCCTCGAACCGTCATGCGACCTTGAGCACGAACCCAACCGAACCACCCTACTGGACCACCCCGAACCACCACCAGCCACCCTGACCAAGCGTGTGTTCATCAGGGTTATGTTCAGTATCACCTTGATCTCTCTGTTGTTAATCTCATGTTTCATATTCATCATTATGAACCAACAAACCACCACCAATTCATCACCACTGGTGCTGGAGAAATCGTCGCAATCTGATCGTCTCACGTGGGAACGAACGGCTTTTCATTTTCAACCCGCGAAAAATTTCATCTATGGTACGATGATTTTTCGATCATATTCGTGTGATTTCGCTGTTTTGTAACGTGTGGGGGCTTAATTTGTTGTTTTTCGTGTGATTCTTTCATGGGTGTTGATGATGTTCTTTGTTGGATGATGTGATCTTCAGATCCTAATGGTATGTATTCACATTGGATTTTTGAAAGTGATTTGTGATTTTGTATAATTGTATCATCATCATAATTTAGTTGATGTGATGAATTGAAAAGTTGAATTGTTTGATTTTAGGTCCGTTGTTCCACATGGGTTGGTACCATTTGTTCTATCAGTATAACCCGTATGCGCCGGTTTGGGGCAATATGTCATGGGGGCACGCGGTGTCGAAAGATTTGGTTAACTGGTTCGAGCTACCGGTTGCTATGGTCCCGACTGAATGGTATGATATTGAGGGCGTGTTATCCGGGTCGACCACGGTTCTTCCCAACGGGCAGATCTTTGCATTGTATACTGGAAACGCTAATGATTTTTCGCAGTTGCAATGCAAAGCAGTGCCTGTAAACTTATCTGACCCACTTCTTGTTGAGTGGGTTAAGTACGACGGTAACCCAATCTTGTACACTCCACCGGGGATTGGGCTAAAAGACTATCGGGACCCGTCAACAGTATGGACGGGTCCCGATGGGAAGCATAGGATGATCATGGGATCTAAACGGGGCAATACGGGACTAGTACTTGTTTATTATACCACTGATTACACGAACTATGTGATGTTGGATGAGCCATTGCACTCGGTTCCCAATACTGATATGTGGGAATGCGTTGACTTTTACCCAGTTTCGTTAACCAACGATAGTGCACTTGATATGGCGACCTATGGGTCGGGTATCAAACATGTGATTAAAGAAAGCTGGGAGGGACATGGAATGGATTGGTACTCAATCGGGACCTATGATGCAATGCACGATAAATGGACCCCCGATAACCCTGAACTAGATGTTGGTATCGGGCTACGATGTGATTATGGAAAGTTTTTTGCATCAAAGAGTCTTTTTGACCCGTTGAAGAAAAGGCGGGTCACTTGGGGTTATGTTGGCGAGTCCGATAGTGCTGATCAGGACCTCTCTAGAGGATGGGCTACTGTTTATGTATGTCATTTGTCGTATTTTACCTTTTGATTTTAAGATAACAAACGTTCTAATGTCTAGAAAATCATAACCAGAACGTTGGACGAACAATTGTACTAGATAGAAAGACCGGGACCCATTTGCTTCATTGGCCCGTTGAGGAAATTGAGAGTTTGAGATACAACGGTCAACAGTTTGAAGACATCGAGCTAGAGCCTGGCTCAGTTGTTCCTCTCGACATAGGCACCGCTACACAGGTTTTATTATAAGTTATTATTTAATGTAACACGTTTTAATAAAACTTTTGGTCAAATACTATCTTAAGACAATAATAACATAACATATGGTTTTAATAAAACTTTTGCTCAAATACTATCTTAAGACAATAATAACATAACATATGGTGATTGTAGTTGGACATAATTGTAACATTTAAGATGGATCAAGATGCGTTCAAAATAACTAGTGAAACCAATGATAACTATGGTTGCACCACGAGCTCGGGTGCAACCGACAGGGGGAGTTTGGGACCATTTGGTGTTGCGGTTCTAGCCGATGGAACGCTTTCAGAGCTAACTCCGGTTTATTTCTACATTGCTAAAAAAGTCAATGGGGACGTGTCAACACATTTTTGTACCGATAAGCTAAGGTAACAGAAGCATACATTCTAATATGTAAATATCTATTAAATATTAAATCGTATTATATATAAATTGGAATTAAATTACAGGTCATCATTAGATTTTGATGGTGAGAGAGTCGTTTATGGCAGCACTGTCCCTGTGTTGGATGATGAAGAGCTCACAATGAGATTATTGGTAATGACCCATTTCAATATATATTTTGTATTATAATTTTGGAATTAGAGTTCAATAACATAAAATTTGAGAGGGTAGAGTTTCTATCTTTTAAGATAGATATAAGGTTTTTCCTAGTCTTATTCTTTTGAGATACTATTTTATAAGTGAGATATTACTAGATATGTTCGTATGTTTGTTTTGTAAATGTAAATCGAATTATTTGTTTTTTGATTACAAAGGTGGATCATTCGATAGTCGAGGGGTTCGCACAAGGAGGAAGGACAGTTATAACATCAAGGGTTTATCCGACGAAAGCACTGTACGAAGAAGCAAAGGTGTTCTTGTTCAACAACGCCACCGGTACGAGTGTGAAGGCATCTATTAAGATTTGGCAAATGGCTTCCGCCCAAATTCGTCCTTACCCGTTTTAAGCTTTAATTACCCACTCTCCCTTTCATTTTATTAGTATCATTATTGTTTATGTGCTATAGTTTATTTTAAATCTTATTATTTTGATAAATATCGGTAGCTATCATGCTTCAAATAGTTAAGGAATGGTGTTTTAAGGAACCTATTTTTATGTGTTGGATGAAATACATTAAATAATAAAAAAATGGTCTTAAAAGTTGTAGGAACATTAAAAGCTTAGTACTACACATAAATGGTAAAAACTAATATATAGATATTTTCGAGATGACATTAAGAGTTGCCAAAATGTGTCAATTTTACACACTAGCGAACACGTTATATTTTAATATTTTAAGTACACATTTTTATCTTGAACATTAGAGCAAATTTTCAATAAAAAAAATTGTTGGAACGGCTAAAACTTTTTCGATTCACAGTGTATCGCGCACGAATCAACCATCGGTATGATTCTTTGATAGAAACAAATCACAAAAGGGGTATGTTGCTACCATTTTGAAAGGATTAAGAAGCACCGAAGTAATGTCTAAACCCAATGAT
>BJCM01061741.1:0-22827 GCA_018326385.1 Flaveria bidentis
ATATATATTAGGACTAAATTGTAAAAAATGTAAAAATAGTAGGTTAAAAGAAGAAAAAAAATTAATTTTTAAAAAAGTAAGTACAACTTACTAAAAACATAATACAACCCATTAACATATCAAAGCTGATAATTAGTATTATATAAATAAGTAAATAACTTAGCTAAGTGTGCTCGTGTGAACTGGGCTTGAGATATTCAAATACTAGTTTAATACCTCGTGTACTACACGGATTGAATAAATAAAATATCAAATAGTTTTTAAGCAAATTATTTCAAAACAAATTGTTATTTAAGTGTCATTTGTAATAATATATTTATTATAACTTTGAAATTTAATTATTTTTGTTTCATAAGATTTTTATCTTTAAAAGCCACAGGTTTTAAAATATATTGTGTTTTTAAAAATCTGATATTTTTTTGAAAAAATTCTAGGTTTATAAAAAATTATTTCTTTACAAATTGGATTTGTAGAAAGATCTATTTAAAAATATTATATTTGTAATATGAAAATAATTAAATAATATCATTTGTAGTTAATGTAATATTTATTAGAAGAGAGAAGCGAAAAAATAAAACTTAGTAGCTCTACAATTATGACAAATGACATACAAAAATCTTTTTTGTTGGTATTGATAGATTGATAGATAATTAGATCAATTAATTGTACGTTTGAAAATCGATTTTGGTGAGTCAAAAATTTCATAAAATAAAAATCCACTTAATTAAAGGAGTTTTAATTAGAAAGCATTGTAATTTCTAGAGAAATATAGAGATAGTAGTAATTGCAAGTTGACAAAAATAAGTTTAAATGTAATTTAATGTATGATCGATAACTTATATACTAATATAAGAAAGTATATAATCCTTAAATATTTGATACGTTGATTTGATAATCTAATAAATATATTATAATTGGATTAATTAATATATGGTTAAATGGATTTTTTATGACATAATATAAAAGGTTAAATGTTAGATGGAATTTTAGAAAGCAATACTGAAACAAAGGAAAATTTATAGATTATTAAAACAATTATAAAAAATTTGAATTTTGTAAAAGTAGTTTTATTAAATCAACCAAAATAATAAGAAAATTGAGTTTTTAATAAACAAGATTTTTATAAATAATAAAATTTTATAATAAAATTTTAAAACAAATATTTAAAAATGAAACTATTACAGTATGATATCTTAATATAAGATATGTATAAAAATAATATATATATACTTGTTCAAGAGATAAAACAATTATACTATTTTTAAATCTCTTATTCGTGTTTATTATGAACTATAATTTGTTTAACTAACATATCTATTTATCAATATATCTATCTGTCTATAACTTATCTATTGTTTATTTACTCGAAATAATTATTCATATGTAATTATAATCATATTTTATCTTCAAACATAGTTTTATAGTTCATAAATTTTTATTCCTAATTATTTATTATTTTATTTATTCAACCCGTGTAATACACGGGATACTAACCTAGTTTAATATATTAAAACCTAAAAATAAAGATGGTCTAAGAGTGTGCCACATGTCAAATTAGTGATTTAAGAGATTAACATGTAGCTTTAAAAACCTTGTTTCATTAGAGTTTATAGATAAGTTAGAACCAATATGTCATAAAATGTCATATGTAAATATAAGTTTCTTGCGTTTAAAGTCAAAAAAATTCGATTCAAAGGTACTATTTTTCTCTTTGACCAAGTTTGACCGGAAACTTCATTCTTTCTTGAAGTTGGTTTCGCAATGAGAAAGCAAAGAAGAAAATTAAGCGTTTTTTAAATTGTAACATTTTAAGTAAATCTTGTATCGACAATGATTAAAAAAAATGTTGATTTCATAGGTGAGACGTCCTTTAGCTCATGCCTCTAATAACTCAAATGTGTTTCGAGTTCATTGACTGTGAAAGAAAGAATAACTATACAATTAAACGTGTTCGGGTATAACAATCCTAGAATAGATAATCTTCTAAAAAGTTTTTACTCAAACAACCAAAAATAATTTCATAAACTTCTAGGAGTCAAATCAGACAATATTAATAGTATGAGAGAGTATATTACATAAATAAAATTTATTATACTTTTACGTGTGAAACCCACGATCTAAGGGGAAAAGCAAGAATAAATTCCAGAGATTTGAAAGAGAAATTAGTAACTAAAGGCTTGTTATGCACATCTCCACTTCATATTACACCTTCCAGTTATAAGAGATTTTTAAATGAGTGCAAATGATAATTTCTAGAAATCGATGGTTTGAAGAGCTCGATTTCAAGGTTTGAATCTCTTATTAACTATGATAACAATATTGGATTATGTAGTAATCAACATCAAGGTTTGAAGAGCTCGATTTCATCATATGTTTCATTATTAACTATGATAACAATAATTACTTTTAAGACCATCTGTTGTGGTTATTTGTTGAGAGCGACGAAGGTGCCACATCAGTATGACATGAATGTGTTTTCCGCAACACAAGAGCGCAATGGGGCATGAGCTCAAGATGGCGTGAGTACCTTCATGACACAAGGGAAAGAAGTGTGTGACTGTGTGTATCTTAACTAATCACTACACCTGTGAGTTAAAGATCAATCTATCATGCGACGACTAAAGAAAATGACGTCGGGAGACTTAAAAATACATGTTATTGATTTGGGATTGTTACGAAAACATCATATATGAACTAAAACTGTTTAACAAATTGATTGATGTAGAAAACATAAGTAGCATATCATCTTCTTGTTACCTGATTATTGATTAATTTCCCACCATTTGTGTTACTTTTTTGCACTCTGCTGTCTTCTCTCATTACAAGCTTTCAGATCTTGAACTTCTGTTAACAAATCAATTTCATAAACAATTACAACAATCAAACGTACGCATTCGAACTAATCACCCATGATCATTGGGAGTTTATGAACATCATGATATCACATTAGATGCAAAACAAAAACCAATTTTGATACCTTTCTGGCAAGCCTTCCAATTTCTGTCAGAATTAACAAGGCATTCCTGCAATTTTAGGGTTTTAGGGTTTAGGGTTTTGCAATTTGGAACAAATTCACAACAGTTTCTTCTTGTACCTGTAATAATAAATAGAGAGTAGAGCATTGTTGAAGCTGCTTCACGTTGTCATCGTCTTCATTCGCATCGTTCTTGTGAATCGCCGTTGCGTTCGCTTGTCGATCCATTGTTCCGTTGAATCAGCTTTAAAAATCTGTCTTTTGTGATCGAGTTTACGAAAAGATTGCTTTAGAATACTGAAATCGTTTAATGGGAACATTATTAATCAGGATTGGAATGAAATTAGGATGACGATGATGATGATGATGATTTATTATTGCTCATGATTTAGTGAAGCAAAACAGAGATGAATAAGTATTATTGTAAATCGATAGAAGATGAGTGCGAATGATGACTGAAAAAAACATACCAACTTCTTCTTCTTCTTCTTCAATCCGCCGTGGTGTCGGAGTCGCCGGCGGCGGAAGGGGTGAGGGATGGCGCAACTGCAAACGGAGGGGAGAGGAGGTTTCTGCTTTGGGTTGGGTTGTAGTGGGTCAACCCGGATTCGATGTAAAACTAGTAACCAAGTGGGTCAACCCGGCTCGTGTAGCGACGCAACTATTGTCAAGTTGAAGTAGGCCCTATCGTTTCCCGAGGAACGCCAAACCCCTCCTCTGAATGGTTCAGATAACGTAGTGATCAGACATTGAAAAGGGATGGGCCTCTAACTCGTCGGAGACGCGACCACCGTTCAAAAATGAAAGTCGTTGTTCCAAGAAAAAGAAGAAAAAAAAGAGAAACCCGAATCTATAAGAAGACTGGATTAAAATTGGTTGGTTTGATTACCCAAAGAGGAGGTAAAACTTAAACATACTAATCAACGAATATTAAATTATTTAAAAAAAATAGATCTATCATACTCTTACTTGTATAGAATATAAACATTAGACCTTCGTAATAATTGTGCCAAATTACAATATCAAGTGTACATAGAAAACCATATAAACCACCAGTTTTTCCATTTTATAAATAACTAATATGAAATGAAAACCACCTAATTGCTTTATCATGTACAGGTTCTTAGAAAATTAATCTTCTATAAGACAATTGTTAGCACCCATGGTTGTATGGATATCGACTTTTAGTATAATACATATAAGTTTAATCAAATATGCACTCAACACTTGTGAGTAGGCTCACATGAGAACCCTCACACCCTAGGGGACGATGTTCCGCTCATGAACTGCCTACATGGTAGAATCACGCTCCCTCCCCAAATTAATCTCTTTAACACATACATCAAATTAACCTATTTTCACATAAGTAAACTCAACTAACACATCTTACTTTTTTTTCTCTCACTCACTACTCTCAATCAAATAAACATCTTCTAAGATTTATTTTTAAATTTTAACATCAAGATTGTTTGTATGCTATCAGTCATGGGTTCAAGATCCATACGAGTCTATATGGACATAAGTTGCACTATGCAATCATTTCTTTGCAAACCCATCTTCACTCTAGCTTTGACCTCCATTAAAAACATCGAGCTAGGGTCATTAATAAACGGAAAGATGTGAAATTTAGAAGACCAAAGTATTCATCTTTACTACCATAACGGGTAAAAATACAAACCTATAATGACAAAAGTAGGAACAATAACATCTGCTCACTTCTCCGAACCAATACGACAATGCCTTATGATTTGAGAAATAAAAAGTTGCTAGTCATTTCATGCAAGAATTGAAAAAAAAAACCTTATAAAAAATTCCTGAGAGATCATAAGGCACAACAATCGAGTCACAGGTATAACATATTCTTGTTAGCATCAAGATTTCTACTCTTCTACAAAAAGGAAAAGTATAGTTTTAAACAAAATAACTTAATCACTAGATTTACCACCATATTTTGAAAAAACACCAGAAAGCAGAGCCTTCTCCTTCATCTTCAACCTGCATCATTAATACACTGTTAACCATAGTCCCCACACATGCATTATCATGGAACTAAATGCTAGCATATAACAAAACACACAAAACATTAACCTGCTTGCAGATCCAGGAATATTCGGTTTTGCTGTATTCTCAACTTTCTTTTTAGCCCCTTTTGTCTTCGTCCCCTTCTCTCTAATTTTCTTCTGTTTCTGTAATGACTCTGAACCCGCCTCAGGTTCATGTTTTTCTTGGACCGCATTATAACTTTTATCAGAATCACTGTCATTGCAGTCTTCCATTGCTAATACAAGGTCATCAT
This sequence comes from Flaveria bidentis, assembly GCA_018326385.1. Lineage (NCBI taxonomy): Eukaryota > Viridiplantae > Streptophyta > Magnoliopsida > Asterales > Asteraceae > Flaveria > Flaveria bidentis. Next base: position 5,271 of record BJCM01061741.1, read on the forward strand.
CATGTTCATCATCAATTTTCAGCATATCAAGAGCGGCATCTTCGACATATGGATCAAGTTCTGGTTCAGTAACAGTATTTGAGTTGACCGCCATAGTGTCATTCAAAACTGGAAGAGGGCTTTTGGCTCTATGAATAGACGGTTTAACAGAAGCAGGTGTTGGAGAGCTCGGTTTCATTATTTCACATCTAATTTGCTTCTGAACCTTACCAAAAGTGATCGGCTGTGTTGAAAATATATCAACAAATCTGCAAAAATACTTACTTCAGCATCAAGAGTGACTTGCATACTAAGTTTGACATTTGAGGTCAAGATGACTAGTTTTCAACTTCAGAAATTATTTCAGTTGCGAATATTCAAAAATTTTTGGTGGGTACATTAAACTTTATAACGAACAGTATTCAGAATCACAAAAATAAAAAACAATGATGATGAAATTTGAAGAAATTTTAAGCGAGTGTAGTAACTCATTTAACCTGAAAAGGCAAAATGCAACAGGAAAAATTCAGCATAGCTGAAGTGCTGAACTGCTGCTTTTTTTATCTTCACCCTCAATCTCATATATTCGGCTTGCACATATGTCGCATACTCAAACCACATCTTTTGTAACAATAACAAAACTGTACACATACAATCAGTTCACTGATTGACATACAATGACACCTAGCCAATTTCAAAATAGACGATCTAAGCATTTGGGTGACGGATTATTTATCTGTCATGCTGGTATGCTTACGTGTTTATCTATCCTAACATAATAAGGGAATCTTGTGAATGCTGAACAATTACCGACTTATTTTAACGATGAAATGATAAATATTATGTAGCTATTTGTAAGTTGAGGTACCTGTTTGCCTCCTTCTCAGACTTGAAATCAACAAAGGCAAAACCTTTGCAAACAGGCTCCCTGGTCTTTTCGTTCCCTGAAACCGCAGGAATTATGTTTATAATTCCAGTAAACGGTTTAAAAGCTGCTTGTAAGTCTCTGTGGATGTTCTTTTTCTTTGGAAGGTTAACCAAACGTACACGAATCCCATTCGGAACCACTTCAGGACCTGAAACATTATAAATAAACAAACAGAATAAATTCAAGATGCAACATAGAACTTCAAATCATTTTGAAATTAGTCTAACAACACAAACATTTCCAAAATGACAGATTTCTAGTGTAATGCAGATTGAACATTTTGGTTATCGAGTTCACAGGCAAAATCAAATCCTGTGATGAAGAAATCACATTCTCAATTTGAACATTATGCAATTCAAGAAAGCAGCAGATTTCACAAGCAATTAACAACAAATTGGAAAAAACAAAACCTTTCTGTTTGGAAATCTTCTCTTTCTTGAAATTAGGGTTTCCATCAACGGGATTGTTCTTGAGGTTATTAACATTAGCAATTTGAGCAGCCCTACTCTGCTCCAATTCTTCCAACAACTTATCCTCCAAACTCGTATCATAAACTTTCCCTTCACCAAACCCTCGGGGTTTGTTCCTAGTCCACTGCCTCATGTTACGCAACGGAACAATAATATCTTCATCTTCATCATCGTCTCCATCTTCATCTTCTTCGAATTCCTCATCAAATTCATCTTCGAAATCGAATGCCTCTGCTTCAGACGTGCTGGTTTCGTCTTGTGATGTGGTTTTTGAGGAGAAAACAGGGGACCCAGATGGTGATTTGACATGAAATGAGGGTAATTTGTGTTGGGGAAGATGGATTGAGGGGAAAGAATGGAGGTTTTTGTTGGATTGAAGAAAGAATGAAGTGGGTATGAAGGGGATTTGAAACAGAGTGTTTGATTTCAGGAGGATGTTATTGTTCATTGTTGGTGATGATCGAAAGGTTATTGGTGTGAGTGATTTGTGTAGGGTTCAATGATCAATGGATTTGCAGGCTGAGTGCTTGTGTTTTGGATAGAGTAGAAAGTAGAAACATGCTTTGTTTGAGAAAACAATATCTTCTTCCAATTTTGCATTTCTTTTGTTCAAAACTTCGAATTGCAACTTTCTTAAGAGTAAACTATATTATTTTGTATCGTATTTTATTCAAATTTAAATTAAAATTAAAATTTCATCGGTCGTCTTATGAATAAATAATCATGTTGAAACATGAATATAAACATGAATATAAACATGAATATAAACATGATAAACAATGACTCCCACCCATCGCAAGATACTGGTTTTATTATACTAGCTACATAACAAAAAAAATTAGAAAACGATAAAAGAGAAGTTACATGAATTTTGGTTTATAACAAATATCCTAAATGTATGTATTTGAAAGAAGATAATTTTTAATTTATTAACTATTTATTTTTTAGGGTTAAATAGGAAAAAAAATTAAAATAGATACTTTTGAAGTGTTTGACCAACCAGTTAAACCGACAAACCTAAGCGGTGACCTAACCAGATTTACAAAAAGTTTTTACTTTGATTTCAATAGCCCAAATTATTAATTGGTTTTGTATAAATCTCTCTTGATAAAAATAAAATTTTAAAAATTACAATCCTCATAAAAATAATAATAATGATTCTAATAAATAACTATTTTTAAATCAGATTCATTTATCTTAATAACTTATCACAAGATTGCTAAACAGACTTGTTGACTTCTCTATAACTAGAAAATTAGGTGTGTTTCCTGAAAAAGAAAAAAGAAGAGGGCAGAAAATGTAAATTACCATAACCCGATTCTCAGCTCATCGGACCTCAACCCGACCCGACCCATCCAAACCACAAACCCAACACGACGTCTATGCCATCTTGCTCGTCTACAAACTCCGTTTATCGCCGACGCATCTCTAACTTCTTCCCCAAATTCAATTACCTTCAAAACCCTAATCGCTGAATCATCAAATCACTGAATTCTGCAGGTGAAATCACTAATTAACCCGATTACAAGTATGGAACATCAGTCGTTCCACAATCTTTTCGAACGCCGACCGCTGATCAAGTCAAAAACACCCGCTGTTAAGTGGTTCAAAGAATGGTAAACCGAATACACCCTCTTTCTTGTGTTTATATTCGTGTTTTTGCGTGTGGGAGTGTGTGATTGTTCGTTGTTTTACAAACCCCAATTCAGTGATTGTAGGTGAAGTCGAAAGGGGGAATCTTGGTGGCTTTAGTAGTTTATTGGATATGATATACGAACTAGATTATTACTGTAGTTTGTTTGGGTGTACAAATGTAGGGTTTCTTTAGTAGCTTTATGCAACTATGGATATCAGTATTGCTGATGTTGATGTTGATTCCCCTTTATGACCTGAATGAATTCTGGTGTGATTTTTTGATTGATGTGTTAAAATCGAAGCGATTAAGATGTATGAAAATCGCTGGAACGTGTAAATTCTGTTCGTCTGATTTTCTTTTTATGCAATGTTATTGTCTGTTTGATTATTGATCCAAACAGATATGACATATCTCGATAGTTAGGGTTTCTTTATTTGTCTGTTATTTCGTGTTTGGTTGATTACCTTAAAAATCCCATTCAAGCAATCACTATAATTCTTTGTAATGTGCTTGCTGTACATCTTATTTCATTTGTTTCGAACCTTGAGATTAATGTGTGTGTGTATGTTATTCATCCAGGGTACCTCAGGATGTTGTAGCAACAGGTGGGAAATGTTTGGTTTTGAAATGGGTCACAGGTTAGCAGCTATCTATTAAATGAATAATGCATCAAAAATGTATATTGAAAGGAAACAGTTGCACTAAATTATTGTTGCAAGAAGATTAGTAAATTGGTATCCTTGTTTTGTGCAATTAGAAGCTCAAAAGAGGGCCATGCAAGAGAAGACGGAAAATCCAGTGACTTTAGAACCTGAACCCGAACCAACCACTGAAGTTCTTTTTCTATGCAGCTATGAAGGCTGTGGGAAAACGTTTATTGATGCGGGAGCTTTAAGAAAGCATTCTCACATTCATGGAGAACGACAATATGTTTGCCATTACGAGAATTGTGGAAAGGTAAATCTTTTCTCTGTAATATGTTGGCATCAGAATCTTGAAAATTATGTGGTAGCAAATAGATGGTTCTCGTTGGTTAATGCATCTAGGTGATTAAGTTCTGCGACTATTTTTACAGAAATTTTTGGATAGCTCAAAGTTAAAGAGGCATTTTCTCATCCATACAGGGGAGAGAGATTTTGTATGTCCACATGAAGGTTGTGGCAAGGTAATTGCTCTACCAATCCTAAGAAATACATCGCATAAAGATCCTCCTTTTGTTTCAATTTGTTGCTTATTTCTAGAAATTTGTTTTAGGTAACAGTAAAAAGACTTGAACATTATATATTTGCTATAATTGCACAAAAAAGCAAGTTACTTTCACACTGTTATCATTCGCCAATGATAGCAATGTATCAAGAATCGCAATATATGTGAATTGTTTTACCCGTGTCTGAGCCAATTATCTCTATCTTTTCAATAACAGTTTAGATAAACAAACATATGTAATATCTAATGAAATCCTACTTAATGAGTAGGGTCTGGGAAGTGTGGGATGAGGGTAAACATTACCTCTATCCCATAGGATAGAGAGGCTGCACCAGTGAGACCCAGCCTAAGTTAACAATTTAGATGATTCAATATGTTTTTTTTTTATTTTGATACTACATTTTATTTCAGGCATTCTCATTGGATTTTAACCTGAGGTCACACATGAAAACTCATTCTCAAGAGAACTATCATATATGCCCATTTCAAGAATGTGGCAAGAGATATGCTCATGAATATAAACTAAAGAACCACATTTTGTCTCACCATGAAAAGGTTCATCTTATTTATCTTCATATTAAGCAAATTGCTCGACCTAAATATTGTGTTCGGTTTGACCTTTTGACTTTCTAAATTCAGCAGAATATGAATAACTTGCCTGAGCTGACGCCCAAGTATGTCCAAGTCCAACCTTTGGAAAAACCACCGCCCGTTACCAAGCCACCAAAGGCGGTTGCAACCAGCACTTATGCAACAGCATCATCTGACCGCCCATACGCTTGTCCTTATGAAGGATGTGAAAAGGCTTATATTCATGAATACAAACTCAACCTCCATTTAAGAAGAGAGCACCCGGGTCATCTCCCTGAAGAAACTCCAAAAACCGCTCCACGTAACAAAAACAACACAGATGCTGACATGGATGCTGGAAGTGACCATGATGGTCAATATTCAGTAAAACGTGGAAACACCAAAAACCAGAAAACGAGCCGACCAAAACCCAACATAAAGCTTCCTCCTGCTAAAGCTGTAAAGCGTAAACCGCCGGCGCCTGCTGCTTCAAATGCAGCCAAGAAGCAGCCATGGCCGGTGGTGGTTCAACCCGTGCAAGAGGAAGAAGACAGTGAAGAGACCGAAGAAGATAGAGATAACGGTGAGGATGGATGGAGGTATGGTGGTGGCGTTGATAATGATGACGATGATGAAGAGACTGAGTATGAGGATTAGACTCGAGGGAAAATATTTGTTTGGTCCATCATCCATGTGTGTTTTTGGTTACTATACTGTTAGAATTTATTTATTTTTGTTCTATTTTGTAAAGGCTAAATAAGTATCTTCTCCTCTTAACTTTTTCACTATACCAAATGTACCCTTATTAGCTTAAATGAGAGAAAATAGTGACATTGGGATTTCACATCACTTCTTCAGCATGATAATCATACATGATAGATTGTTCAGTGACGGCCGTCAAAATTTTGGTGAAGGTTTTAAGCGGGAGTGACATTGAGATTTCACTTCACTTCACTTCTATCTGTGTACTCAAAGTGTTGCAAGCTCTCAAAGACATACAACTACCATTTAATGGTTTACAAATGTGCAATTATATTCAGGGTGTTAAATAATGAAGTTTACTGTTCTATTAAATATTTCAATGGTTTCGGAAACCGTTTCAGGTAAAATTATCATGTTGCTTCCTTTGATTTCTCTTTATAAATTGAAGAGAACAAAACCAAGGTCCATCTTTTTCTTGATAACCTTCTTGCCTTTTTCTTAAATAATAAGAAGATAAAATTACTAACTTGTTTATTCTTGAAATTAATTAGAAAACATTCAGTTCTTGAACTCGAGCTTAATTTTTTTTTGAAGTTATGCGAATTTGAAATGCTCTATGCTTCATTTTGATTCTAGAAACAAGCTTGGAAAAGATGATCAAGATTCAAAATAGAATGCATAAAGATCAAACATGATTACAGTGCAGTACGCTAACAACAAATATCAAATAGAATTTCAATCAGACTGAAGGGAAAAACTTGTTCAGATTAAAGGGCAACGAGTAGAATTCTTCGCTTCTTGAATCTGTTTTAAACGATCTGTATTTGTCCCACCAGTGCATTCCTCTGTCCTTCCTTGTTGCAGGATCTTTCTGCCTTAATGTCACATCTAGCAACAGAGCCAATAATCCACCCACAAATGCTTCTGAAGAGAATGGTACATTCACCATATCATTCCACTGAAGAAAGAAGCAGAAAGAGTGATTCGTTAGCTTATGTTCAACTTCTGAGGTCAAAGCTCATGCTTTTCATTTGCAAATTTGATTAATTTTGCTACAAAGATGATTAAAACCAACATGTTTCTAATTTATCTAAGTGTTTGTTCAGTGTTCAATGCACAGTAGTTGGAAGAGAATATATAAATTAATGAAGTCAAAGGGAATATACCAATTAATATTTTGACTTTTAATTCCACAATATCACCATATTTGTAAGTTTAATGTCTGTTTGCTATCAACTACTAGGATAAAATGCACTAGAAAATAATCTATCATACTCATGACAATTAGGCGGTTACAGATTATGGTAACATATTTACAACCAAGTTAAATGCAGCTAGTGAATATTCTAGAAAATGTTAATAAGGATCATGGCATTTTGATTTCGTATATCATACTGACCTCAAAAGTCAGCTCTTTCTCTGTTCAGAAAGTTTGACTTGTGAGGTCAAATTTGGTAGTTTTAGAATGAAAATTTTACAAGGATTCACTACTAATGCCAATCTGGTGCAAGTAATCTATTAAAAAACTATTCACGGTTCATATTGTTTACAAGCTAAAGAGTGGCATGTTTGACCTTAATATAAAGATATTGTTTTTGACTTTTTTTCTCTTATTAAAAGGATGGGAGTTCTTACCCATCTTGCTTTCGTGTGTACAGGACCATAACCCCTGAGAGCAGTGTGCTCGTTGAAGTACTGAGGTATTGATAGCCCCATGAAAATAGAGAATCCAAGAATAAACTTTACTCTGAAACTGTTTAGATTACAAAACTGTAGAAACCCAAGTCCTGCTGACCCTGTTTTCATGCGAAGATTCCAAGAAAATTGTCACTCATGAACAGATTGGTGGAATAAGAATGTAGAATACAACTAAAAAAGAGTTTGTGGTTCATGCATACCCACGTAGGCGAAGAACAGACAAAACAAGGCTGCTACAATAGGTGCTGGAATGGATGCAAATACCGCACCAAATTTTCCTGCAAATTAGAATCGGTTTTGAAAAACATCAAGAGAAAGTATGTTGAATCATAAGTGTGACTACAAGAGAACGCAATGTTTGACTAATACCAAGAATGGAAAAGAATATCATGAAACCAGCAGATATCTGCACGACCCTTCTGCTACCAACTCTTGTTGAACCAAGCAAACCAGCATTTTCACTGTCAAACATTCAGGATTAGAATCTTGATAAATTTTTTGAAACAAACTAATAAGGTGGTACCTTCGACCCATTTACTAATAAGGTATGTTTGAGTTATGGGTCAAATAAAAAAAGTTGAATGAAAGGGATACGCATCAAGTGGGACAAACGGGTTGAAAGTTGACTGAAGTGTACTTGATTAAGCTTACAGCCTACTAATTCATTTTATTTTACATAATTAGTTATAACTGAAGTAATGTAGCTTTTGTAATCATATTTGACCAACTAAATATTATTATAAAAAAACGGGCAAAAAGTTGTTTGTGTGTCAACCTGACCTGTCCTAGAAACTAGTTTCAAGTTGCATCCGTTTTAACCCTCTAACCAACCCACCTGACTCACTCTTTTGGCCACCTCTAAAACAAACAAGTATAGCTTACACAGATACAGATGAACCGTTTCCTGTCCCGAAGATTCCTGAAAATAAAATGCCAACTCCCTATGAAAAATAAAAGAAAAGTTAATCAGTTATGATCCCGAAAACAATGTAAAATTATAGTAACCACAAATCAATGTCAATACCTGCCAACCAATGCCACGGCTAAGGACAGAAGGCGGCATAGGAGTTGCACTTGCATACCTAGCTACTGCAATAAACGCACCAGTAGACTGCAAGTTTGAAACAAACAAGTGAATAATAATTTAGAAAACAAATGGTTATCTCATAAAATAAGAACATTATAGATTCAATATTAAACCTCGACGAGAGCTACAAACGAAGCAACCATCATAGCAAAAGCTTCTCCAGCATCAAAAGTAGGAGCTCCCCACTGAAACGGATAGGGAACGCGTATCCTACAGAAAAAAATGTACTTCTAATGATGTTGTAGAATATGAAGTATGTAAAAACAACAATTGACAAACAACATATACCAAGGAGCACCACCGATGATTCCAGCACGATCAGTTCTACAACTTAATTGAGTTGTTTCAGGTTTGTTCTTGTAGGCCCCGCCAACAGTTAGTAAGTGAGCATATATCCACACGATTACCACCGAGAATAGAACAGAAAAGCGGTCAAAGATATGACTTTTCCCCTTCATAAGATGGGGTATGTACTGCAATAGACATTATCATTATTTAACGTTAGACCATGAGTATTTACTGCACAAAACCATATTCTTGGAATATATCAATATACTAGATGTGGCAAAAGGTCAGGTAACGGGTCAGGGTGACTTGTAAATTCTAGTGTGGGTCGGGTCAAGCTGGCCTACATCCACTTCTTTTTTTTCTTGAGTTCTATGCATAAAGAATGTGTAAAAGATGAATTAAAAACTATATCATTAAAATGATAATTTAACTTTTGAAATAAAATGATCTTCTGTACACACTTCACGTGACTTTCAACCCACTTGACCCATTAATCGGTTTTTCATTTTAGCTAATTTCTTATAAGTTTCCCACTTGACCTTTTAGAGACAAGGCACAAACCGAATCGACTTGTTCGGTCTTTAAAAATCCTTTTCTTTTTACCTTTTTCTGAGTTTTATACTTAGTTAAAGCATGGTTTTAAAAATCAGTTGAGGCGTGCGCCTCGAGGCGAGGCGCCCAGAAAACGAACATGAAGCGGCACCTCAGGGGGTTATCTTGTACGTGCGCCACAGGGGGCTGAGGCAGTAAGGAAACCTGCGCCTCAGGTGCGCCTTAGGCGTGCCTCTGGGTGTTTTGATGTTTGTTTTCGATATTTTAGACTCTGTGTCATTTTCAAACATTCCATGTGTTTTTTATGTATTTGATGAATCCGATGATGAAATTAGTCTGTATTTTATTATCTATAAGATATATAATTTTTATATTTATTTTTTAATTCCGCCTCAGGCTTACGCCTCGAGGCTCGATTCCGTACTTTTAAACCTTGAGTTAAAGTGATAAATATGGTTAAAAACTATATTACTATTGCAATAATAATCAAAATTTTGATAAAAACAATTTTAGGTGCTTTTACTTGTTTCCAAGTTTGTACACACTTTGTGCGACTTTCAAGTTTCAACAGATTACATATTAGCTATTTTGTTATAACCATTATCCATTTGATATGTTAGTGACAAGTAAAACCCTAAGCAACCAGTTTACCCAAATATTGGTTAATATTGAAACCTACAGAATATTGTTACATTACCTGAGAGAAAATTAGCAGCAAAATGATCTGTGGCAATCCAATCTCAATGCATTTTGCGACCTACGGAAAATCATGCAACTATATTAAACTAATATTTTAGGCATAATTAGAAGCATTTTATATAAGGATTCCTATATATGTATATAAGATACATATATATAGATGCATACCAAGGGAAAACCAAGCTCATATAGTCCAAATCCACTTAAAGCCACCAACGGAACCGCAGACAATGGACTCATGAACCTGCAATTGAGAGGCTCAAATGTGTTTCAAATAACAATAATAAATAAAATAAAAACAATCCCAAAGTTCAAAACTAACCTTACAATATTACGCCAAAGGCCGCTAAAACCAAGCACAATTTGAAGAGTTGAAGCAACAATAAGCGCGCCTTGAGTCCCCCTCATAATCCTCTCAAATTTCTGTATAATCAACATTTGGGTTAAAATGGATTCAAATTTAATTTTAAAAAAATTATATCTATAAATTTCATAAAATGTTGGTAGCATAACCACCTCTTGAGGATCCACAATGTCACTATATCGGTTCGCCAATATGATTGAAATTGTTGTAGGCACGTAAGTATACGATCCCCCAATGACAGCAGGCAACCGCGTCCCAAAAGTTGTCTGTGTTAATGTATTCAAACCAGCAACAAAGAGTAGTGTTTGAATCATCTTTGCCTTTTCTTCCTAAAATGAAACAATTCAACCAATGTGTCTGAATTAAATCAACAACAAAACAAGTTTATAATTTAGAAATTTTCATATTTCAAGATTGTGAAAAGACTTACATGCCCTCCACCCATTTGAGGAACCAGAGTTGTAGGAATGAGAACTGTTGTTCCAAGCATTACAATATAATGTTGGAAGCCTAACAGTATTGCCTCAGCTGCATTAAAAAAAAGCTATATGATCATTTAACACTAACAAAATGAGGATCAAGATTGAGGACATAAGGTCGTTTTTGTAACTTCATCTCATTGTGTTGGACTAAAGCACCCACCAGAGACTAAAACAGTGTTATCCTGCTCAGTTTAGTGTAGTGCATGAGGCTCCCACATGAGTGGGTCCCGGGGGTGTGTCGGGTCAGATTAGTGTAGTAAGATCAAGAATTCAACCAGTGATTTTGTATAAGTGAATGATTTAGTTAAAGTTATGAAATTGTAAATGCTGATGGAATTATCTTGATTGTAACTAGTTTACATTCCAAAATCCAAGTTTTAACTTCTTTCTTTTTGCACTTCTTGCAAGTATGATACTTTTGTTTACAGTAAATGGTTCAAGTTCTTACCAAAAAAGTACACATGACTGTTTTTACTCATTAAAGAACACAGGTACTGAAATACACACCATAAATCCATGCTAACAGTGATCAATCATCAAACAACAACAATAATAACAATTATAATAATCTACACTTTACAGTGGTGTTTACACACAGTTAAACACACAGATTAGCACACTTACGCCATGGTGGTGGACTAGTGATGCAATAAGAGACATTTGGAAGCTGATCTTTAGCAGGGTGTGGTTGCTGATCATCTTGTTTAGGTGGTGGTGCTGCTCCTCCTCCTGCCATACCTTTCTTTTTCCTTCAACTCCAACAAAAACCCTCAAATCTTTCACACCAAAAACCTTGATTTCACCAATTTGACACAAAATCTTTAAACAAAAGTTCAACAAACCCCAGAAATCTTGATCACCATAACCTGCAAAGCAATTCTTGACCAAATGTACTATCAAAACACAGATGTGAAATGACTATGCTAAAAATGCAATTTTGATTGTGAACATAAAAGGGGTTGAATGAACACTTTAATTTGACATATAAAAAGAAAAAGGGGTGTGAAACAGATTCAAGAAAGAAGGAGAGAATTGAGTAAGGAATGAAGAAATAAAATTCCATAAATCTTGATGAGAGGAATCTTTTGTGAAGAAAATTGGTTTAGGGTTTAGAGAGTTTCACTTTTTTGTAAAGGAAAAGTTTAAAGTGAAAGCATCTCTCTCTACCTTCTTCCCCACTGTCAACTTTTGCTCATCACTGCACTTTGTACAGTCATGCACAAGGAAGCCATTAATATGGCCCTGCCTTAATGATTTGTATTAATCACATAATAAATTTTAGAAGAGCCTATATTCACATAAAAATCAATTAAGTAATTGATATTTAAACATTATAAAATTATAAATCAACACCTCAAAGTTCTACAATGTCTTATAGGCTCATACGCCTCGTATAAAAGGGGGTCGTATAGTCATATACGAGACGCATAACATATCTTACAGCCACATGAATTTATCATCGTAGTTGTTATGGCGTTGTATAGTTTTATATGTGTCGTATAAGGCTGTATGGAGCTAAAGCCCTCTGACCCCTCTGAATTTTCCTCATTTTCGGTGTTTTCGACCCTCTACGTCACGTATAGTGTCATACGAGACGCATGGAGGGTATCGATTTAGAATATGAGGTGTATTTATATTGGGACCGGTCAATTATCACAAGCCATTGAGTTTTGAAATCATGTTTTATATAAACGTAAAGAATTCAGGTCTTATTGTAAACAAATTATATATATACACACACGAGCAAATTAAGTTTGTTTTCTTAAAAAAATGAATTCCTACTAATGCTGGCATTTTCAACGATGTGCTATTAGAAAAATAACAATTATTTAGAAAAAAGTGAAAATAAACGGAATGAAATTCGTTTGACATGACCCAAAAATTTTAATAGATGTGTTCAACATATTTGTCTAGTTATTTTATATGTTGCATTCTCTTCAGCTTATCAGATACTTTTTTATACTAAGGTTGGCATAACAGATCAGACACAATACGATAATAATGAATACGATAAGACACAAACATGCCACGATAACTAATCGTGTTAATTTTTCCAAACACAAACACGAATCTATTTAGAAAAGGTAACACGATAAGAATAACATAGTTTAAATAAAAGGTTGCTAAAAGTGCATATTTTTTTTTAAAATTATACATAGTATTTGTACATAACAATCCTTGACATATTTGAAACAAAAGTCTATAAAAATGTTAATCAACCAATATCATAATTTAAACAGGTTCATTAACAGACGTAGTTCGAAGAGATGAGAAACTCGGTTAGTGGTATTGTGGTAGTCACGTTTGATTGAAGTGGTTGAGCAAACAATAGAGCTTCCAAAATAAATATGAACAACAATGACATATATCATAAATATATATTTAACTATTTTTTAATAAGCGAAAAATATAAACATGTTTAAATAGGTGTCTTAACAGGTTAACACGTATTAAATCTGTTAAGTCATGATTTTTATTGTGTAACTCTTAAACATGTCGATTTGTTAATGATACGAAACATGTTAAACTAAAATACAAAACATTTTAACTTCGTGTCGTGTCGTGTTAACAGGTTTGTGTCAGAAATTGTCAGCCCTATTTTATACCAAGTTTTCCATCTATGTTTTCATAGATGAGATGTATGTATGATTTGTATGTATGTATTTTTAGTAAATATGTAAGTAATTTACAAATAAAGAATAATCATCTACTCATGCCCACGTCCCATAGGCAAGTTTTTAAGTATGCAAAAAGAAAAAGATTCAAAGCAAGCAAGATCTTCCTTAGAGGCCAAGGACAATTTTTTAACTTTATCTAATTGAATGAATTTTGATATAATATTTGATTATTAATTAAAACTTTCGGTTAAACTATCAATAAAGTAAGGTATTAAGTTTCTTCTATCGAATGAGTGCAACAACTTTGTGTTTTAAAGTATTGAATAATATATCGTCTTCTTTAACGATGAGATTACTAGGGGTAACATATATAATTTAAACATCAAGTATGTGCATTATGCATCGATCTTATGTTACTTATATTGGTTAGAAATTTCATTAAGAATTTAAGTCGTAATATCTCATAATCAAACATTCTTATACTTTTGTGTACCGTCCATTTCCATATCTCCATGTTATTAGTACATGTGCACCATTGATTCCCTTATCAATGAGAATGTAATTCATAAAACGTGAAACTAAACTTATGAACAAATTATTATTTTCCAGAGCTATAATGAAACATATATCAATAACACACACATAATATCAAGCCTGTCAAATTGACAATTAAACAACCACCATATTGTTGTAGTATCTAAACTGATGTACACTCTTGTACATCATAGCTTTCAAGATGTGTGCTTCTCAAACATGTTAAAACATGCACAACTGTGGAAACATACATATAGAAGTGTTGACTATCACAAGTGAGACTGACACATTTAGAAAAATGAGATTCATTCCCTATATTATTTGAGATATGTATGGTTGATTTTAATTTCGACCAATATTCCATTAAAATTGGTTACCACCAAATAAAGTGGTGCGTGTAATGTACGTGAACAACAAGAGGGTTTGGGGGAGACGAGTAAAAGAAGAGTTTTAACATGCATTGAAAGAAATATTCATCTGATAACAACTATCGTTATTTTTCATTTATAGTAACTTTTCAAAACGGATCACCAAAGGAAAACTGTGTAAATCTTTGTTGAAAAAAGTTCCCACCAATAACAAACAAAATTTTGACTTACTTGGGTCGTGGTTTCTCAGTTATCCATTAGTGAAAGTTTCTTTTTCTAGTATAACTATCTATTAATAACTACCAAGCGATTACAAACGGATAATTATAGTTTTACTTTTTTTTTCTTTTTAAATTTTATGGGATCCTTCGTTTGATAATGTCAATCGTGAACAAGATATAGATGATTTTCACATTGTAAAATTTAGCTTTTTAAGTACTCTTTTGAAAAGTATTTTGAATAGAAATTATAAATAGTCAAAAGTTATCGATTTGTAATTTTAGATTTAAAGTATGGTCAATAGAGAGCAAGTGTAATTCTTATTGCCGCCAAAGAAAAAGTGACCCTTTGGTCGGGTCATTATCAGTCGGGTCGGGTAAGCGGTAATGTAAAGCTTGATAACAATGGGCTGCTACTGTAACCCTGAAAAAACATAACAAGTATCCAATAGGCCCAAAATACGAGTGATTTATCGCATGAGCCCAAATTTAGTTTTAGATTCAAAAGAGCCCAATTTTAACTAATTAAACCAAAAACAAACCAAATGATGGCGAATTTTATATAAGCCTATCAAATATTCATATCTAAACCATACCCTACCCAAACTAGTGTACAAAAACAAAATTTTAGAATATATTCGCACTAATACTCTTTTTGAATGTGTACCATATTATTAACATTCATTGTATTAAAGTAGTTAAAATAATAATATAATAACTTTCATTTTATTTTCGTTTTTAGTTTGTTTATACTTAAAACGGATTTAGTTTGTAAACAATATCACATATCACTCAAAAAGCATTTTAAGAACAAAAGTGGTTTGATGCTTTAACATGTATTTTATAGTTTTATCCCATAGGAAATATCAGTGGTCTTCCACGCAATTAGTTTTATTTTAATTAATACAATCTTTTGGTTTAATGAATTTTGTTATCGAAAAAGATAATCTGATGAAGGTTTTATCTTTTATATAGGATGAAATATTTTTATAAATTAAAGTTATATATAAACACTAAAATTAAAAATTATAAACGTACCCATTTTAATAATATATACACGTAGTCTTTTTTTATAACTAATTAAGCGTGGTATGACTATAAAGAAAATATTAAAGTTGTAAGGATTAACGGTGCTTTGAATCATGTATTACCTCTTAAACCTTGATTATCAAAGTTTGTACTTTTTTTTTCTTGATTATCTAAGTTTGTTCTGGCCAAGGTTTACTTAAAATACATGTGGGGTCCGTAATTACGAAGCTTCATATAAAAAAAAAAAAGAAATGAAACATAGCAAAGCAAAGCAAAACAAAGCAAATAAATTTAAGTATCGATATATATTTTATATTTATATTTTGGGTTATTGAATTTTAATAACCTCAACTTTCATTTATTGGTCGAGATTAATTCCAACTCAGTTAATGTTTACAGTTATTCCTAACTTTAAATTTGTTTTCCTCTGATGATCCCTTACTAAGGGGATGTTTGAAAGGGGCTGACCATAGGCTGACCACTACTGGCGGACTCGGTCAGCCCGTTTGATGGGCGTTCCATTTCAGCTGATCGGGTCTGTGTTAGCTGACCCAAACCGAAAAATTTAATATTCTGACCCAAGCTGACCGGCCACAACCTCCAGCTACGCCACCACCCACAACCTGCGTGACCACCCACAACCTCCAGCTGCGCCACCACCCATAACCTCCAGCTGGCTGTTCCCCTTCGCGACTCCCTCGGCAGATCTCCACCTTGGCGACCCCGTCGGCAGATTCCCCCATCTGCGCGACCCCTAGGCAGATCTCCCCACGTTGGGATCTTTTTCGCGTTTGGGGGCGGTGGTGTACATTACGACGGTGGGTCCGTTTGGCGGTGGTTGTGGCGGCGGAGGGGGGGGATTGGGGAGGTGCGAAGGTGGGTTAGGGAGGTGCGAAGGTGGGTTGATTAGAGAACTTGAGCTTGTATGGTGGTGGTGGTGATGATGAGATAAAGGTGTGTGAAGAAGATGAAGGTGTGTTAACAGTGGTGTGGGAGTGTGTAGTAGATACAAATGATGTTGGGAGTGGAAGAGTGGATGTGAGAAATATATGAATTAAACTATATATTTTTATCATTCAAGAATCTTGTATAAAACAATAAGCTAAATATGTAAATTTTTTGGCTTTTTATTTTTATTTTTAACAATGTATGAATTTTAGAAATATATAAATTAAATTATATAGTTTTTATCATTCAACAGGGTCAGTCAAATACTAAATCAAACAGCCAAGTTTCAGTCAGATACAGACTCAGTCAGAACTTCTTATTGGGTCAGCTTCAGGCTCAATCAGATCTTACTCAGTTAGCGTAATCAAACAACTCCTAACTCTCATTATTTTTTTTATAAAATAGGGCCAATTTTAAGCCATTATTCAACTACAACACCAGCTAGTCAAAATTAGGTCCGTTTTTTGTTGTCTAGCCTCCATCAACACTTGAAATCTACCTCCAACGAGTTCGATGGTTCAAATCATGAGATGGATATTGATGAGTTTTTGGGTGCGGAAGTTTTAAATTGACGGACCCGATGATAGATTTCAACTTTATGTTTAGTGTTTTGGCTACAAAAACAATCCACGTTATCAAAAAATCTAACGAGGTTAACTCTCAGTTAGTAAATGATCGTTGGAGGAAAATAAACTCAAAGTTGGGCGTATCTGCAAACCTTAGAAAACAATATAAACAAGATGTCACACCCAGACCGACGGCGGAATCATCGGGGCGGACGAATATAAAACGATTGTTCATAGCACATGGGACTAAATTAGTTGGAATAATATTAAATATTATTTTTCATTGAATAATACAAGTCAATTTAACCATTACAATACACAAAAAATAATATAAACAACAACATAAGATGCTTAATTTATCTAAGTTCAAGTCCTATATGAGCAATAGAGTTCCTTAAGTATCAAACCTGCAACATATTAAAAATAAAGGGTCAACTTTGAAAGTTGGTGAGTTCCCATGGGTTGAAAATACATATATATATAAAAAGATTTACAAGTAGCAATTCATGTCAATGGTTATGAGTTAGCAAGTTTATAGAACACATATAGTTACAACCAAACCTCGACTTGATTACAAGTTTATAAGATTGACTAAGTGTACTTGGTTCCCATGAT